>PVKM010010123.1:0-35479 GCA_004027735.1 Carollia perspicillata | reverse complement strand
TGGTGGGATTGCAGACTGGTACAACCACTATGGAAAACAGTATGGAATTTTCTAAGAAAACTAAAAATGGAACTGCCTTTTGACCAGGCAATTCCACTGCTAGGATTATATCCCAAGAACCCTGAAACACCATTCCAAAAGAACCTATGCACCCCGATGTTCATAGCAGCACAATTTACAATAGCCAAGTGCTGGAAGCAACCTAGGTGCCCATCAGTAAATGAATGGATCAAAAAACTATGGTACATTTACACAATGGAATTCTATGCAGCAGAAAGAAAGAAGGAGCTCCTACCCTTTGAGACAGAATGCATGGAACTGGAAAACATTATGCTGAGTGAAATAAGCCAGGTGGTAAAAGACAAATACCATATGATCTCACCTTGAACAGGAACCTAAGCAACAAAACAAATAAGCAAGCAAAATATAACCAAAGACATTGAAATAGAAAATGGGATGACAGTATCCAGAGGGGAGAGGGGAGGGAATTTCAGGGAAAAAGGGAGGAGATTATAGGAACAAGTATAAAGGACACGGGGACAAAATCTAAGGGGGGTGGAAATGGGAGGGAGGTGGGGAGCACTAGGGGGGTGGACTGGGATGGGAGTAAACGACAGAAAACTGTACTTGAATAACAATTAAAAAAAAGAAAGTGAAAAAAATATATGTGCAGTATTTCTTTGTATATCAGTTATACCCTAATAAAATGGTAAAAAAAGAACTGGAAAAATATGTTAAAAGTATGCAAAAATATACATATAGGATGATTTTTTGACAGAGTTCTACAAAAATGAAAATTGAGAAAAAGTCTAAGTAACCACCAAACATGAATAGTTACGTCAGTTGTAGTAGTACTTGTCCACAATGCCCATCCATTCCACCTCAGGACTTGGGGCTTGGAAACATGCCATTGACATTCTACCTGCAAGTATTGGGACTATCTAAAATAGGAGTCAGCAAAAATGTTTTTGTGAAGGGCTAGACAGTAGACATTTCAGGCTTTGCAGGACATACAGTCCCTCTCACAATTACTTTACGCTTTCTCTATAGTGGGAAGGTAACCAATAGGCACAATATGATAAAACTTTATTTACAAAAACAGGAGATGGACTGAAGTTAACCTGGAGGCTGAGGTTTGCTGACCCCTGATTTAGGGCTTTTTTTCAGCCTTACCCCCACCCCATAAGTCAGGCCAAAGGGTCTGTTAATACTCCAAGGGACATTCATTGTCCAGGGACACAAAAGAGTTAGAGGGTCAATACTGCAAGTTCCTTGACCTTTAGAAAGAGAACAAATTTGAGATTCCTTAAGATTTAGTCTGAGTTGTCTATAGAAGCAACGTGCTCGTTAGCGTAACCTCAATTGGCTGTTTTCCCTTTCCTGTCTCCTTCCTCCCTCCCTTAGCAGGTTTCCTGGGATAAGCACCCTAATAAAAAATTTGAACTTAAGTTTTTGTCTCAAGATCTACTTTTGGGGAAACCCCAGCCTAAGGTGGTTGATAAAGAAGTGATACTAGGAAACAGACCCTCAGGATGGATTTCTGAAGTTGGGTCCCACTTCAACCACATAACACCAAGGACCCTGTGTCCACTTCTGATGTTAAGGGGGTTTGGTCAAAACCTTCATTATATTCTAGACTCACATTTCCTAAGATTCTCACCTACGGCTTACTTGGATAGAATAATAGGTGGAAGGGGCTACACATACACTTATTCAAAAGCTCTGGTGCTTGAAAAATATGGGCACTGGTAATTACAAGGATTATAAAGTTGGGTGGTTTTTACTGCCATAGAAGCCCTACAGGAAGAAAATAATAAACTCAGGTCAACCAGTTACCCAGTAAGGACATGGCAAGAATGCCAGAAGTTATCCATGGTAGTATTTAAAGGGATTCTCATCTCCTGAAGGCAGAAGGTGACCTGTGCTGAAAATCAGGCCTAAGACTTTATTGTAAGAGAAGCAACATTATAAAGGCATTATAAAGACACAACCCAATATGTCTCCTTTGCTGATTATTGAGGACTTAGAGTCCTCTGATTCCATAGATGAGTCAACAGAAGTGACCTTTGCCCTCTTGCTAGAGGAGATCAACCTTACTGCCTAGAGATTAGCAAAGGACTCCTGAGAAGCATGCCTTAGAAAAGCAGGCTTGTCCTTCTCAAGATCTACCTCTGCTCCCTCTCATTGTTTCAAGACTAATAATGAGGGTCAAGCTTCAGCATGACTCAAGGAGGGCAGAGCTACTGCTGCTATGGGGAGAGAGTGATGGCTTTCTAAAGGAGCATGGCTAACGGGCACTGGTGATTTGAGAGCATGTAGCTGGGCTCTGGAGGGTGCTGGGCCAACAAAGATAAAGTATAAGGCTGAGGGTGGAAAGTTTATTGATAAAGACATCTCCAATAACAGTACACTTAACATCCTAGGGAATATACCAGGAGCTGGGCAAAATGTATTGCTGGAAAGGTTTTTTTTTCCCTTGAAGCTTAGAAACAAGGATGTTTTACAGAAAATGAAGCAGACATATTGGAAGTGCCTTGGCAGAATTTTGAAAAAGATGTCAATGGGCTCAGAGGTCCACATGTTAGAATGAATTTTTAAGGAAGACCAGCCAACTCACCAGCTGACTATTTCCTGGGAGGGACAAAAGGAAAATACCTTCATTAAAGGTAAAAGGAATGTGCTAGTGAAGGGGACCAGACTTGAATTCCAGAGTAGCTGATGCAGGGCGGTGGCTAGCAACCCTTAGAGGCAAGGTGGGTTTAATGAGCATAGTGGACAGCAATGCTAGAATATCAAGTAGGAGGCCCTGAGCTGCTGGGCTCTGTGGAAAAGATTAAGAGACCATGGCATTGCTAGGGGCAGCTAGCTGGGCAGCCAATAAGGGTATTTCTTGACTTACATAATCAAAATAGACCAAGAGCAAAGGACTGGAATGCTAAAGTTGGCTGCTCAATGGAATATAATAATCCCTTGTCTGGTTTTCAAATCTGAGCCAGTTCCCAGATCCAGAATACTGTGACTGAGGGTACCGTGACTAAACCTCTCAGAGAAAATCCTACAGAACCTCAGAAAAAATACATGGCACTTAATTCCCTAGTTCTTCACCAAAGGGGCCTACTCTGCAGAAAGAGAAATAGCCACATAGTGTACACTCACATTGTGTACTGCAGAAAGGGAATCACCCAGCTATTTCCAGGGCTATTGGATCAGGGTTGAGCTGCCACTATGACCAGAGAAACCTTAGACTAGTTGTGTAAAAACCAGGTGATAAATGGAGTCTTGGACCAAGTACATTTCATAAATACCAACAAGTCTGCTACCCCATGCTGTGATAATTTTCATGGTTTCTGAGTGCTTAATTGGGTTGAATATACTTAGCAGCTGGAAGGAATCTCACCTGTGCTCCTGATCTGCAGTGTGAAAGCCTTTATAGTAGGATGGCCAAGTGGAAGTCCCTGAAACTGTTCACCATTCCAGTCAAGACAGTAAATTAGACCGAAAACTTGTCCCAGCTGAGAGGACAGAAAGTAGTGCTACACTAGAAGACTGAAGGGTTGCAGAGGGGTTGGCTCCCATATCTCCATTTTCTTGCAAAGACCAAGTGGATCATAAAAGACGATAGTAAACCACTGTAACTATAACCAAATGGTGGACCCAACTGCTGCCACTTTGTTAGGCATTTTAGTATACTTACTGGAACAGATCTACACAAATGTAGGCTCTTGCTATGCAGTTATTGCATTGCATTGCATTGTATTGCACTGCATTGCATCAAGGCATTAGCTCCACATGTAGGTGTGGACAGAGATGAGAGTGCTGCCACACCACAACCCAACACAAGAGTGGCTCTGCAACAGTGGTAGAGGAGATGGTCTCATGGGGCAGACCTTAGTGCACCAGGCTGTCAACTCCGCAGGAAAGAGAAGTGGCCTGAGGTAAGGATGTAGACAGATTCCTTAGTAGTAGCAAGTGCCTTGCCTAACTGTCAGGGACTTTGGGTGGAGGGAACAGGAAAAAACATAAACAAGGAATCTGGGGAAGGGTAGGATTATGGACAGACATGTAGGAATGGGCACAAAGTACACGGTTCCTTGTGTCTCCTGTCGGTGACAACTAGAAAGCATCTACCACTGACAAGTCACTGAAAAACCAGGTGGTTGGGATGTCTTATAGATAGATTATAGCCAGCCTCTGTCCTCAGCCACCCAATGTCTACAAAATGAGTCCACCATCCATAATGAAGGGTATTCACGGCCCCCACAGCATGAGCTCACAGTCATCAAGGCGGAACTAACTACTGCTGATGATGACTTTCCTGGTCTAAGAGCAGCACAGCCCAGCACTGAGCCTGGGGTTTTCAGGAGACCAACAGCCACTAGATGTCAAGTTCATTACCCTGGAGCCATTCTTTTCTAGAAAGTGCAACAATTTATCCTTAGCAGAATTAGCGTATGTTCTGAGTATGTATGTGTTTGCTTTCCTGACTACAGTGCTTCAGTCAGCATCACAAGCCAAGGGCTCATAGAATCTGATTTTCCAATATGGAATCCTGAATAATATCACCTAAGACCAAGGGACTTACCTTAAGGCAAAGGAGTTGTGACAACAGGCACATGATCATGGGATCCACTTGTCTTATAATATACTACTGTATCCAGAAGTGGCCCAACTGATATTGGAATGGCTCTTAAAATTTGAGCTAATTCACCAGCCTAAAGGTGATCTCTAAAGAGTCAGGGTGCTGTTCTTTAAAGAGGTATTGTATTCTTGTGTCCAGAGGTGGGAGTAGGAATGGCTTTTCTCAACACCACTGACAAGGACCTAAGTGAGGAAATTGTGCTTCCTGACCCCATAACTCTTGGCCCTTCTGAGCCAGAGGTACTAGTTACTAGTGTGGAGAGGATAGATCCACCAGGAGAAATAGAAAGTTTTCCATGAACCTAAAGCTATGGCTGATACCTGATGATTTTGAGCTTCTCACTTCAGTAGCTTACCAGGCAAAGACAGAATTTACTACCCTGGCAAGGGTAACTGATCAAGATCATCATGAGGAGATGGAGGCATAAATAATTGTTTGGGACCCAGTGGATCGACTGGGGTGCCTCTTGGTGCATTTATGCCTGGTGACTATCATGAGCTGAGAGACTGCAGCGATGAAGGGCTTACGAGGGTCTAGGAAATCAGAATCACAGAGTCCTCAAGGATAAAGTACTGGCTGAGGCTGAGGGTGCTACCTCTTACCTGGAATAAAAGATAAAGGTAGGAGATGTTTCATTGGGACCAACCCAGCAGCAGAGATAGACTGTCTCACCAAGCCTCTTGTTATAAGTTATTTTTTGAAAATTGTGATCATGTCGTCCTTGAAGAGGCAGTGTCTGGGCAGAATGAACACGCCAATTTGGGCAATGCTGGGGTCAACTCTAGCAGATCCTCTTGGCTCCCTGCTCACACCTCTTGGCACTGTATGTTTCAATGGCATCCAACAACAAGCTCTGGTAATTCTCCACCTGTGAAATTTCTCTTAACCCGCTCAGGGCAGGCGAGGATGTGGGGAAGTTTCTACCTTCAGGAATAGCCCTTAGCCAATGACAGATGGGAGCTGGAGGATAAATACCCTTGCTTCCTGGCTTTCAGGTGGGATAATTTGGAGACATGTTCCCTACTGTCTCCCAGGTGCCCCCAATGGGACTGAGGGCTGGTTGCCAACTGTGGGCATTTGCTCTTTAGGGCACCTTGCATTGCTTCCTCCTTCTCCAGTCTTCGCATTCCCCTTCCCGTGCTGCCTGGGACCACCTGCCAAATAAGCCACTTGTACTCAAAACTTTGGTCTCAGGATCTAGGTCTGGGAAAACCTAACCTTAGACTCATACCTTTTAAGCACTGCCTTGGAGGCCATTGATTCATAAAAGTGATGCTCATCTCTGAATTACTTAATCTTTAAAACATAGATGTATATTCATGAAAAGTTCTGAGTAATGCAGAATTATTTTTCCCACTGCATACCAGCCAGGAGAGTAAAGGCCAATAAGTGCTAAAGGGAGATACTGGCTTTTCTCAGGTTAACTGCTACTTAGCAGACTGTTTACCCCACCCCATCTTTCTCCCTCTCTGTCTGCTGCTGTTTCACATTACAGCAGACAGCGTTGGTCCACAGTGGCTGAAGAAAGCATGCCAGGAGTGCTGCAAAGGTGCTAGGAAGAGACTCAGAGTGTAGGTTTTATGCAAACATCAAGGTGGTTTCAGGTGCCCTGAAGGAGACCCAGGGAGAGACAGAGTGGTGACGACTTTAGCTTGTGGGGTCTGCAGTGTTGTGGCTGAAATGAGACGAATTCACATGGACTACCAAGTCCTGTGGAGGAAAAGGGATGGCACAGCCGCTCTCTCAAGGGCAGAGCGCCTTGGAGCACATCAGCCACTCTCTCAAGAGGAGAGCACGCTGACCCTTGCCTTGACAAGCTTTTATTGCTTTTCTGGGCACACTATATTGAGGACAGTCCTCATTTACTATGCACAGGTTCGCTTTAGGTGGTTACCTTTTACAGAAAACAAAGGAAAGAATGTTGCTAATTACTTCAAAGAGAAGAATGTTGCAGACAAAAGGGAAAAGTGGTTGAACTGGTCACACTCCACACTGGGGAGGTTCAGCACAGACTTTAGAAAGTTACAGTAAGCACTTGTTGCCTCAATTCAGGGTGAGGGAGTTTTAGCAAAAAGCAAGTCTCAAAGCGGCCTAGGTACAATGCAGGCCTCATTCCCCACAAGAGAACCTATCTGTGGGCGTGGGTCCTGTGAATCAGACCTCACTTTCCACTGGCCTTTCTGAGTGGAAGCTGGGCCCACACCATTCAGAATGGTCTCCTATAGAGTAGTATAGAATTCAGCAGGAAGTTAGAGGTGGTGGGTGTACTTTGACATTAGGACTGTGTGCCATAAGGGTCTATGGCCAGATCCACATCTTGACTCCAGGGAATGGGAAGGGAAAGGAACAACTTTGTCAACGATCCCACATTGGGAGTATATTTTTTTAAGGACCTGTGCTACAGTGATCCCATGTGGTGATGACAAAGTCCAAGCTTCTGTTTCCAAAAAAATAAATTGAGTTACAAGTGTGTCCATTCACACCCAGGTGACCCATGTCTCCATGTGCTGACCTGGAAGGAGGCATAAGGTAAGTATTAATACATGTTTATGCTTATCAGTCATGAGTTTTGTTAAAAAATTTTATTCATATACATAAGGAGGTAGTATATTATGGGCATAGATTCATCTTGCATTTTACCTTTTCTCTATATTTTTGTTTAGTTTAAATTTTGTATAATAAGTGTGCATTTTCCTTTATAATCAAATAAAAGAATCTATGCTTCTCTTTTCACCTTAAAGGTACCTACCTGACAACGAGAATGAGGAACAGGAGAAAAAATACATATTTGATGAAATGAAGACATGCTCCTAACTTCAAACTACAAATCACAGGTAAGGACTAACACGCACAGGTAAAACCCCTCAGGATGAGGAAAAACTCTTACCTCTGAGGTCTGGGAACAGAGTAGGCAGAGCACAGGATTCTCGGGTAGATAGCGCCTTGGCCCATCATTTAGAAGTGTGAGTTTGGGGTGTGCAGACAGCTGAGAATGCTTCCCTGAAAGTTGGCATTACAGAATAGAGGGAGGTGGGGCTGACTGAGAAATTACATGTACCTGCCACCTTTGCAAACAGTCAGTCATCACGGAGGAGATACCAAAATGTTGGAAGCATATTTAAGCTGCCACCCTGAACTGCTGGAGAAAATTAAAGGCTAGGTCACCCCTGCCAAAACAACTGTGACGTTCAGAGTTTCCTGGTGGCCAGGAAAACTGCCTGTCTACAGGAGGAGAAAATGTCAAGGGAGAAGTGCTTAGAGACAGCAGCCCGAACTCCAGGCAGTTCACTGCTCCCCTCAACGCTGCAACCTCTGACTCACTATGGTCCTAACCAGCTCACTCGGGAAGGAGGAACTCCATCCCAGGAAGAGCAGCAATCAAAAAGAAAACAAACAAACCCATGGAAAGGAGAGGGGAAGCTAACAAAAGACACACCTTGGAAAAATAGAACTGAGCAGATACAAATTCCAACCAGAGTTCCACATGAAATAAGAGATGTAACATTCTGCATGAAACGAAAGCTGTAATGTTCTGCATAAAACAAAAAAGAGATACAAGGGCTCTGGAAAGAAATAAGAGAACAACAGAAGGTGATGAAAAGTGTGCTTGTAAAGCTCAGGAAATAAATTAAACACTTTCAGAAATGATGGTTAACACCAAAAGCAGTAAAAAAGAAAACTAGATAATGCAAAAACATAGTCAAGAATGTGGAAAATAAGATTGAGAAGATAGAGCAAAATTAACTTGAAAACAATTTAAAAGAAAAAACGATAAAATAGATCAGGAAAGCCGTTCAAAGATAAGATGCAGAATCTCTGGTACATCTACAGATTCCTCCCATGGAGACTAAGAAGTTGATGAATAACCACCAGCAACAAAATAATATCCTAATAAATTTAGGGGAGAATTCAGTTAAGAAAAAATTCTATCTAAACACCCTGTATAGTAGTTACATGTAGCATATATGCTACATATATATAGTATATATGTTTCAATATGTGTAATCTATTTTACAAAATGAAATACAACAGAGTAAATGTGAAAATCTAATGGGCTTAATTAAACAATTCATGAACTGGGCAGCATCCCATGAAACAACTCGAAGAGTGCTCCAAGGGGCTGTACAGAATGGGAGGTTGCTGTAGGAAGAAGGGTGGGGCTGGAACTTTTGGGAGAGGGGTGGGGAGAGGATGAGAAAGAGTTTTATCATGCAGATTGACTCTTTTTTCTATGGGAGTCTGGGGAAGATCCGTGTGACAGATTACTTTACCATTGCTTAACCAGAAAATTCCAGACTGGGAGAGATGAAACTGTGATTAGATCAGGTATTAAATCTCGGTTTGATATCATGGACTTCTTTTTAGCGTGAGTAACTCTATTTTGGGCCTGTGGTTTTCTCTTTAACACTATTGATGCATCTATGATGTATTACCCCCAAATGCAGTCACTTAAAAAACCAAACGTCTATCATTGTATAGTTTCTGTAGCTGGTGCCTCTGGCTGAGGGACTCAAATGAGGCAGCAGCCATGGGCTTGATCAGAGCTGCTGTCATTTCAAGACTTGACTAGGGAAGCAGTCACTTCTAAGCTCATCACAAGATACTTGGTGGAATTCAGGTCCTGGAGAGCTGGTGGACTGAGCACCTCAGTTCTCCTCTGGCTGTTGGCTGGAGGCCATCCTCAGATCCTTGCCACATGGCATTTTTCCTACGCAGCTCAGGACATGAGAGCTGACTTACCAGGGCTAGAGGTGCCAGATAAAATACAGGATGTCCAATTGTTTGAATTTTATATAAACAATGAATAGTTCTTGTGTATGTCCCAAAGATTAAATGAGACACACTTATTTTTTTTTAAGATATAGAGAATTTATTGATTATGCTATTACAGTTTTCCCAATTCTTTCCCTTTCATTCCTGCTCCTCCCTGTACCCCACAACCCTCCAGCATCCCCCTGCCTTGGTTCATGTCCATGGGTTGTGCATATAAGTTCTTTGAGCTCTCTGTTTCCTATACCATTTTTGACCTCTCCCTTTCTATTTAATGCCTACCAATTATGCTTCTTCTTCCCTGTACCCTTCCCTCCCCCCATTCCTCCCCTCCCCCTTCTCACCGAAAACTCTCCTTGTGATGTCCATTTCTCTGATTCTCTTTCTGTTCTAATTGTTTGCTTAGTTTTTGTTTTCATTGTTTTTCTTTCTATTATTTTTTTAGGTTCATTTGTTGATAGTTGTAAGTTTGTTATCATTTTACTGTTCATAGTTTTGATCTTCCTTTTCTTAGATAAGTCCCTTTAACATTTCTTATAATAATGTCTCAGTGATGATGAACTCCTTTAACTTGTCCTTATCTGGGAAGCACTTTAGCTGCCCTTCCATTCTAAATGATAGCTTTGCTGGATAGAGTAATCTTGGATGTAGGTCCTTGCTTTTCATGACTTCAAATACTTTTTTCCAGACCCTTCTTATCTGTAAGATTTCTTTTGGGAAATCAGCTTATAGTCTGATGGGCACTCCTTTGTAGGTAACTCTTTCCTTTTTTCTTGCTGCTTTTAAGATTCTCTCCTTATCTTTAATCTTGGGTAACTTAATGATGACATACCTTGGTGTGTTTCTCTTTGGGTCCAACTTCTTTGGGGCTCTCTGAGCTTCCTGGACTTCCTAGAAGTCTATTTCCTTTGCCCGATTAGGAAAGTTTTTCTTCATTATTTGTCCAAATAAGTTTTCAGTTTCTTGCTGTTGTTCTTCTCCTCTGACACCCCTATAATTTGGATATCAGAACGTTTCAGGTTGTCCCAGAGATTACTGAGTCTCTCTTCACTTTTTTTAATTCTTGTTTCTTCATTCTGTTCTGGTTGGATGTTTATTTCTTCCTTTTGTTCCAAATCACTTTTTTGAGTCCAGATTTTCTTCCTATCACTGTTGGTTCTCTGAACATTTTGCTTTGTTTCACTTTGGGTATTTTTCATTCGTTCTTGCATTTTTTGACCAAGCTCAATCAGTTCTGTGAGCATTTTGATCACCAGGACTTTAAATTCTTCTTCAGATAGGTTGGCTATCTCCTCATTGTTTAGCTCTCTTTCTGATGTTTGCTCTTTTCTTTCATTTTGGCCATATTTCTTTGTTAGAGGCCCCTGTTAAGTTGTCAGGGGGCAGGACCTTAGATATTCCACCTGGGCAGGGCAACCCTCTTTGTTGCTGATGCTGTGGCACTACTGGTCTGGTTTTTCTGTTTGACTGTTTCTTTAATTCCAAGGTTGTTGGAGCTTCACGCAGTCTGATTTTCTGGTACTTCAGTTGTTTATTGATTTTAGATTGGTTGTTATGAAACAGGGTGCAGTTGTGGGGGTGAGGGGAGGCCAAAAGGGGATTTGTAATGGGGTCCAGAACTCAGGGTGTCCAGGAAATATTAGAAAAATATGTATATATAGGATGTCCTCACCCCCACAGGTCTGAACTGGGGGATGGGACACATGGAGCAGGGCCATTGAGAGTTGTTTTGAATAGCAACAGTTTTGCAGATAACCTCTAGAATGGTCATTCAACATATCTATTACCTTTAACTGGTCTCATAGATATGTTAAATAGCTGTGGCCCTGCTTTGAGCTAGGGAGATGGGAGTGACTTCAACCCATGATGTAACTGGGAGGCAACTCCCCCTGGTTACAGCACCTGCATAAAAGCTTGCAGATGATTGGCTCCATGCCATGGGGCCATGCCTGCCTGGACTTACCATGGCAGCCCAGTAAAGCTGGAAGAATAAGGGAATGCTGGCAGGTGTAACTGATTGTGGGAGGAGTCGGAAGTGTTGCTACCGGAGAAGATTGGCGCTGGGATTTAAGCCCAGGTGCAGCAGCCATGCAGGGGCTCTTTGAGACCATTCGGCCTTGGTGAAAGTTGGGACTGTGCAGCTTTAGGGTGCTCCCTTTTTGCCACGTGGTTTAGGAAGCAGGAGAGACTTTGCCTGGAAGAAAAGGTTTGAAAGAATTCTTGCTGGTGGGCCATGAGAAGGTCCCACATGGTTTTGGATTAACTGGAGATCACGGTGGCAACACAGCTGATGGTGCTAGAACCAAGGGGCTGCCTGAATCATGGACTTCTACTTCTCTTCCTGAGATATGGTACCCTGGACTGGACAAAGGGGAGAAGGAAGGACTGTGCATTTGTGGGTATTCCAAAGGACTTTACTATTTTTAATGAAGACACTAAGTCGTTACTCTAAGTCTGTATAACTTTTTAAACAAATAAGCCCTTTCCTTTTCACTAATCTCTGGCATTGAGAGACGTGTTTCCCTGGTGGCCAAGGTGAACCCAGCACAGCCGGAGGGGGGACCCCCAGAGCACAAGGGTAGGTCCATTCGGTAATAGTAGATCATTCATGCCCCCCTGGGTCTATTCTGTAACAGTTATCCTCCTTTTGATTGTGCAAGGAAGCAAAAGGTTTCTACCTACGCCTCCATCTTGGCTGGAACTCCTAAATGAGACACACTTATACTAAAAGATTATTTGTTACTTATGTGAAATTCAGATTTTTCTGGGAATCCTGTATGTTTATCTTCTAAATCTGGCAATGCTACCCAGAGCGAGTCAGTAAGGAAGCTAGAGATGACGAGAAAGGCAGAAATCACAGGTTCTTTGAACTTGATGTTGAAAGGGACATCCCACTGCTTTTGCCACATCCTATTTGTTAGGAGCAAATCACCAGGTACAGATGACACCCATGGGTTGGAGGCTTTACAAGGGACTGCACACATAAGAGGAGGAGAGCACTGTAGGCCACCTTGGAAGTACCTAATACACACACACACACACACACACACACACAAATAAATCATATACAAGGATTAAATTGAAATTAGGCATGTGCTGAGATAATCTACAGCAACATTCAAAGATGCAAAATTGTTAAAAATGGCTACAAATTCTTGGTTTGGTGTGTATAGGGGTGTAGAAACTGAAATTCAACTCTAAAGACCACAAAAATATTTGCACATCCTCAAAGTGCAGGGTTTAGAGGCCCTAGAGCACTTCCTGAAGGAAACAGTAACCATGGAAGATGATGGCCAGCTCATCGAGAGGTGAGTGTAGTCCGCAAAGTAAAAGGATTGTTTTGTGCATCAGTGTGTAGTGTGAAACTAAAGCTAAATAGCTATGGAAAACTTACAATGATATAATTAACCAAACTCATGAGTTGAAATGTAGGAAGAAAGTAGGGGTCATATGTGTGGGCTGACTTCCTTGTTTTTCATAGCACGCTAGGGAGGGATGTCAAAAGATAGTATACAAAGGTGACACATAATAGGGTTATACACTTGTTATTATATTTATCAAGATAATCACAAGAGAAATTACAACATACCAAACCCAATCAAGTGTTAGGAGAGCCAGGGGGAAGAGGCTATAGGAGAAGGGGGAGTATGCTAAGGTGTACTAAGTTCCTTATCTTATGTAGTGGGGACCATTGGATATTATTTGAAGGTAAAACTTGAGGATATACTATAGATAGTTACTATAAAACAAAAAAAGTGTTTATAGCTCTCTAAATAACCAGAAGGGAAAGGGAGTTAAAACAAAGAAAACAAATACTACAAAGCAAATGTTTTTTTCTGAAGCATTAAGAAAAGAATGGATAAAAAAAACAAAGCAAGATTACAAAAATAAGATGATTTGTCTCATCAATAAATTTAAATCAAATAAACTCACTTTTTTAAGTCTTTTATTTTATTAAATATTAACAGACTGTACCAAAAAGCAAAACCCAAGAGAAGTATCTAAAATAAAATGATATGAAGAATTAAAAATAGAGGCATAGTCAATGAAATAACAAATAGGTATATAAATAAATAAGTGTGAAAAACTTGTTGCATTGGGAAGGAAGGGTTTATATAATAATAAGAATATAGTTTATAACATAAAGAATGTCCTTCATGAGTTGTTACACATTAAACATCAAAGCACCAGTATTTGTACAGCAAACTGGAGATTTTAATACACCTTCCTTGGTGTTTGGTAAATGAAGTAGGACAAAACCATGCAGTGACAGAGACACCCCAAACAACACAATGAACAAGACACACATAATACAGAAGAATATGTCAGAGTCACCAGGGAAAAAATCTATTCAAATGCCCATGGAGCACTTCAAAGAATAGAAATAACAAGAGTGTGTTTCCTGAACATATAAAATAACACTGACGTAAAAGACAAAAAATAAAGCCCTACTATCTAGAAAATTTGAACTCTCTAATAAACTCTGTGCCAAGAGAAAAGCAAAACCAAAATTGTAAAATATCTACAAAATAAAGAAAATTTAAAAGATTACATCAGTCTTGATCAGTAAAAACAAATTCTGTTTCTTCAAAAATGTATCTGATCACACCATCTGGTTACTTAAAACTACTTAATGGTTGACCATTGCTTTCTACATGAAGCTGAAACTCTGTAAGGTCTTCCATGTTCCATGTGTGTGGTAAGCAGTCTCCAAGACAGCCCTCCCCTGCAAGTGGGCTGGACCTGGAGGCTTCCTTCTAGCAAACAGACTGAGGCAAAAGTGATGGATGTCACTTCTGAGATTAGGTTTTAAAATAGCTCTGGTTTCTCTCTCTCTCCCCCCTCCCCCATCTCTTTCTCTTTCTCTCTCTCCCTTCTTCCTGCTCCTCCCTCCCTCTGAGGGAAGCCAGTTGCCATATTGTAAATAGCCCTATGAGAAGCCCCACATGACAGGCTCCTGTTGGCTCTGGCCAGGGCCCCTGAGACCCTGACGTCTGCCGGTAAAGGTATGGGTGAGCTTGGAAATGGATTCTCCCCCCTTGAGCCTTGAGTGGACTGCAGCTCTAGCCAACACCTTAATCACAGCCTTGTGGCAGACCCTGAGGCAGGGCACCCAACTAAGCAATGCTCAGATTCTTGACCCACAGAAACTATGAGATGATACATGTTGGTTAAGCCATTCAGCTTGGGGTAGTGACTTATGGAGCACTACATAACCAATGTATCATATCTCTCTCCATCTTGAATCACCCTCCTAATATCCACTTTAATTCAGATACACCTCTCAATAGATCCTTTTGCTCTTTCTGCTACTGCAATCTCTTTGCGCATGTTATTCCTTCTGCCTAAAGTGCTCTCCCCATTCCGGATTTACTCAAATTCATCCTTCATAGCTTAGCTCAATGGTACCTTCCCTGTACTGCTGGACAGCTAAATCTCCAAACTATAGGTTTCCTTCTTCATGGCATTTGTCAACATTAAAGTTTCAAAATTGCTTTTGTAATTATTTGATCAGTGCCTGCTTCCTCCCTTGAGAGATGGTAAGTTCCCCAAAGACCAAGGTCATGGAGCTTTCCCCGTCACTGTTGGTCCAGCTCCCATCGCAGTGCCAGGCTTCACTTCACGCTCTTCTCGTGCACTTCATCTTTCCTCCGATTGTTACTTTTTCCAGCCTTAATTCACCAGTCCAATCACAGGACACCACTATCTTTCATCTCTCTCTCTTTCTTTTCTTTTAAAATTTTCACCCACGGACATTTTTTTATTGCTTTTTAGAGAGAGAAGAAGAGAGAAAGAAACATCATTGTGAGAGAGAAACATCAACTGGTTGTCTCCTGTATGTGCCCTGACCAGGACCCAAACCCACAAGCCAGGTATGTGCCCTGACTGGGAACTGAACCCACAACCTTTCAGTTACAGGACAACACTCCAACCAACTAAGCCACACAAGCAAGGGCCCTTTCTTTCATCTCTTGTCTTGATTTTTGGATCTCTCTTTAGAAAACGTAAGAGTCCTGTCTACGGCTATACCACCCTGGACGCGCCCGATCTCATCTGATATCGGAAGCTAAGCAGGGTCGGGCCTGGTTAGTACTTGGATGGGAGAAAACGTAAGAGTCCTTTATCGCTGATAGGGAGAATTAATTAAAGATCAGGGAATCACAAGCCCACAATCTGTTACTAAAACTTGTTTGAAGTGAGCCTTTCCTGCCCTTTCTTCTAGTAAGAGACCTGCCTCTCATACACACATTCTGAGGTTTAGGAATAATGAAATCACTTCCCTTTACTCCACGAAAAATCTCTGTATCCTGCACCCAAGCCAGGAGCCAGTGTGAGCGCCAGGACACTCCCCATCTGGCCCCAGTCAGCCCTCTCTCCTGCTACATCCCACAACTGGCACTGCTGCTGCCTTGCAAGCCCAGCCAGAGCTGGCTCGCAGGCCTGGGTCCAGACCTCTGATCTCCCCAGGTGGTGCTTTGGCCCCAAATACTTGAACCTTTACCAGTCTGGCTCCAGAGCGGGCATGAATACACTATTGATTCATTGTAGGGTTTTGTTACTGTGATGTTATTACCTTTAAGGCATATAAATGCCCAGATATTACTGAGGGACCTAAACATTAGGAACAACAGAAGAATAACAATGATAATAATCACTACTTAGTAGATGGCAAACACCTGGTATGCCCACTGTAGGGCTTTTTGGCAAAGCTGAATAGGAAATGCAGCATAAGCCTCTTGCTGCCTTCCTCCCTGAATTTAATATGATTAAGTTTTCAAAGGAGGCCCCAAACTACTCCCCCAATTGTAGGTGCAGAGATGAGAAAGAGAGATTTTACCAATCTGTCTTGCTCTGTCTACTTGCCACCAGAAGACTCAGCTCAAGGATGCTCAGCTTTGAACTCATAGTGAATCTTCCTGGTAGTAACTGTGGCCTCATATTTTTATTCATTTATCGATTATTTATTAGGCACCCAATATATGTCTGGCAGTGTTCTAGGCATTGAGGATACAACAGGATACAAAGAAGTTGTTATCCTCACTCAGCTTACATAAGTATGGGAGAAACAGAGTACAATCAAGTAAGCAAATATGAAACAATTAAATGGGAAGTTGATGTTTAAAAAATTAACAGATTAACAGAGCACTGTGCTGCTCAGTAACTGAAAAGGGTGCTGGAGTGGCTCGGATTCTTCACAAAGGACCTTCAAAGAGATGTTTGATCTAGAGGTGATCAGTGAGAAGGCATCATTGTGTGCGGAGCCAGAAGAGAGACCTTAGGGCAGACATGTCATGTGCAAAGGTCCTGAGGGGAGGAAGACTCCAGCACCTGCTAGCATAGCCAGTGGAGCTGGAGACAGAGGGTGAGAACAAGAGTTCTGCGGAAGGAGGGGTTGATGCCAGATCACGCGGGGCTGACAAGGCCGTGACACATGTGAACTAGATGTTAGAGTTCGTCCTGAGAGCACTGGGTAGCCATTGGAGAGTGGTAAGCAGGGAAGAGAGGGAGCCGATTCGACTTATCTTTTAGGAGGATTACTCTAGCTATTATGTGGATATCGGAAGGCAGGAGGGGAAGAGAGGAAGCATGTTCGGGAGCTGAAGTGCAGCTGGTTCCAGACCCTGAGCAATCAGAAGCGGAGGGGATGGGAAGCCTGGCTGCTGAGGAGGAAAGCGTGAGGAGAAAACCCAGAGGACTCCACACACACCCAAAACTGCTAGAACTAATCAGCAAATTCAATAAAGCTGCAGGATGCAAATTCAACATGGGAGACAAAGTCAAGAACCAGCTGCATATTTTACACTAATAATGAATGATCCAAAAAGGAAATTAAGAAAACAATCTCATTTATAAGAAAACAATTTCATTTACAACAGCATCAAAAGGAATAAAATGCTTAGGAATAAAATTAACCAAGGATACAGGGAAACGTGTACACTGAAAACTACACAAAATTGATGTGAGAAATTAAAGAAGACACAGAAAATGGAAAGGCATCCTGTGTTCATGGAGTGGAAGGTTTACCATTATGAAAATGTCTAGCCTTCGCTGACTAATATGTCACCTGGGTGGATAATAACAGAGGAGAGAGTATGATGTTACAAAACCTCTGTTAATCACCTTCGCTTCACTTCAGCAATTCAAGCCAATTCCCCTACACAATGGTCTTTCTGTCTCTGTCTCTGTCTGCTGCTTTATGACTTCATTTACCCTCCACTCTGTCCTGGCTTTTTTTTTTAATCTTCTGGATTATAATCTTTATTTGCTTAAGACTTTTCGGAGTGACACTTTTTTACTTCTTCCAGAGACAAGGGAGGGAAGGTGTCAGAGGGTGCAAAGGGCAAGAATGGGAAGGGCTGGAGTGGGCAAGGATGAGAGCAAGCATCGGCAGGACACTCCCAGGACGGCCAGAGGCCGTGCATGCACCTCCCGCACCTCCTGAAATGGGTGCACGACGTCCCGGGCAGGAGGACAGTTGCTGTTTCCTAACAGTCGTGAGTCAAGTTCCAAGACTGTGAATGATAGGTTCTCATATTTTGTATTATAGTTTATAGTCAGTGCTATTTTGTATTAGTTTCAGGTGTGCAGCATAATAATTAGACAATGGTACACTTTTACCAAGTGTTTCCCCTGATATTTCCAGTACCCACCTGGCACCATATAGAGTTATTACAATATTACTGACTGTATTTCCTATGGTGTACTTTACATCCCCATGACTATTTGGTAACTGCCAATTTGTATTTCTTAATTCCTTCATCTTTTTCACCCAACCCCTCAATGCCCCCCTCCCCTCTGGCCACCATCACTCTGTCCTTTTATCTATAAGTCTGTTTTAATTTTGTTTGTTCATATGTTCTTTAGATTCCACATATAAGTGAAATCATATGATATTTGTCTATCTCTGTCTGGCTTGTTCCATTTAGCATAATATCCTCTAGGTCCATCCATTTGTCGCAAAGGGTAAGATTTCATTCCTTTTTACAGCTAAGGTTTTCACATTTTAAAGAGAACTCCCCAGAAGGGTAGATGCTCCAGAACTTGGACCTGGCTCCACTGTTACCGCCCACCAAGAGGCCAGAGGGAATCCTGAGAGGGGCTTTGGGGTGCTGGTGGCCCTGTGAGGAGAATGCTATGACTTTGTTCTCTATCTGCCATGCCTCCCCTCACCCTAAATCAGGAGATGAATTGCACCAAAAGAACTATTGGTGGCGAGTGAGCTGCCCACAGCACAATCCCTGAGATCTCATTACCTGCTGTTCTCCACTCCTGTAAAGAAGGTGAGTGTTGTGGGCAGCACCAGAGGCTGATGGTGGATGGTGGGGCAGCAGTGGAGTAGCCAGCGCCCCCAGTCTGCCATGGCAAGAATGTGATGGACCCCAGAGTCCAGGCTTAAGAGGTCTTGTTGTTACCTTATCCTGGATGGCTGGTGGGCTTAAGGGGTCCCTGAGCAGCAAGAACCTTTGTCCCCACAGGAGCAAAAGCTAAGGGAAGCCCAAGGAGGTCAGCCAGAGTTTATCCCCACCTAAGACCCCTCATGGCCTCCCTCTAAGAACTCACACATTTGTCCTCTACCCTCTCCTCTCCTATGCTGGATAGGAGAGAGTCACCAAGGAGCCCCCAGGAGAGGTGAGAGAGAAAGAGGTGCTGCAGTGTCGACTACCTTATAAAAAGACAAAAACACGCTTCCTCCTTCTCTGACCTTACATGCAAATCCCAACACACCAGAACAGAAGGAAGAAGGAGTAAAAAGAGATATCTTTGTACTCATTCACGCTAAGGAGCGACCATATGAAGGGAAGAAGAGGTGAGCACAAACTGGAGTGAGAATAAGTCACGCTGGAGTCTTCAACATCAGAGAATAACCAGGAAACTAAAAGATCTGACAGAGGCAGTAATGAGAGACACAAAGAGGAAATCTGGCACAGCATTTTGAAAAAAGTGATGGACAGAAAAAACAAATTCATACTTTTCCTACAACTAGCCCAAACTTGGTTAAAATTAGACTAATAATAAAGCTAATGACAGTTAACATTGATGGAGTGCTAACTTTGTGCACAAAATTGTCACCTGGCTATGACATGGATGCCACATTGAGGATGGCGCAGAGGGTGCTGAGGACCATGGCAGGAACCCCCATCTCAGAGATCACACTCCACCCCAGCTTATGCTACACAGCTGCCACTTCCCCAGCAGGGGGCTGGTGGCATATGGCAGGGCCTCCAGGGGTTGCAGGTATGTGGTGAAAGCTGAGGTCTGAGGCAGCTGAACCCTCTGGCTTGAACTGCCTCCTCTCTTTCTCCAGGTGTGCCAGAACATTGTTACGTCTCTGGGACCCGTGGTGTAAGGAAAGTATGGCAAACAGTGTCTCTGGGGAGTTGGGGATTGACCTAACAGTGGCATATGCTCTGGAACAGGTGCTCTGCCAAGCACAGTGTTGGGAGGGTCACACATGTCCTCTCTTTTGATCATCCTAAAAACCCCATTTGACCACCCAGCACGAGCAGAGCCAAACACAAAACACTGAGAACTGCAGTGGAGAGAGATGGATGATTTTATTATGAATGGCACCACCCAGGAGAATGGGGAAAGCCTGGACCCCCACCAATCCAGGCTTTGGGCAGGTTTCTGGGAGGTCCAGGGGTAGCAGGTATGTAGAAGCACTGGTGGGGCAAGTTCAGTTGGAGGACCGTGGAGATTGATGATGCATGTTAAGGGCCGTCAGCACCAGACCTTCCTGGACAAAGAAGTTCACTTCTGAAAGTGTTTCAGTATTCAAGTTCTGGTTATGCCCTGGTCCTTTGGTTCTGTTGGTGGGGGAGAGGGTAGGGAGGGGCAGGCTTTGGTTCCAGGTTCAGCTGGAGGTCAGTTCTCTCCTGCATACATGCTCCTGGTGCATGACTTGTGGTTTGGGTCTGTTGTCTTGGAAGAGCAGATCAGTGTCTCGTTAAACAGGACAGGAGCATTTTGAACTGCTTCTGCGGTGACAGTGGCTCCACCCTGCAGTAAGGACGTCAGGCTCAGAGAGGTTAAGTAACTTGTCCACAGCCACAGGGTTGGTGTCCAGGTCTTAGCTTATAAAGGTGACTGAGTGGTGACACTGAAAGGTAGGTAGATGCCATTGAAAGAAAAGCTTAATGTAACTCCCACTCCCCCTGGAAACAAGAGGTGAGCCTGTCATGTGGGTGAGGGCACAGGAGCAACACCACATTTGGTCAGGAAGCGGAAGTGGGAGCGAGCAGAGGATTAGGCCACTGTCTTTACTGAAGGCGAAGCAAGGTAGGGAAAGGTGGACAAATGAGAACTGACTAGGCTATACAATTTTAATGGGCTCCGGGCTACTGGGGTGATCCCTTTGCCTGCTCAGTGGCCCTGGGGTGATTCAGGCACCAAGTGACTGTTGCCTTCTGGGGTGAAAGGGCCTGGTAGAGGAGCTTGGCTCAGGATTGGTTAGTTTGCGCATCAAAGGCCTACTTCTGGCTGAGTCCTTAGCTCTCCCTGAAAACTGGCCAGCCAGGATGGGTCAGTCTTCTCCCCAGCCAGAAATATTTTTTGAAGATGTCCAAACATCCTACCATACAGAAAAAAAAAACTTTAAAATGATTACGGCACCATGTAGCTAGAGAGAGTTGGAGCTGGGCTCCGAACCCAGGACTTCTTGCTTTACTGTCTTTGTGCCAGGAGATAGTCCCTGTCAGCATGAGGATGTAGGTTCACAGTCAAGTCCCTGGGCTGGCTGTGGCTGAGCCTTAGCCTCACTGGCTTAGACAGGCCTGTAGGGCAGGAGGACAGTGGGCGGGGAATCAGCACCACTGTGGGCACACGAATAACTGCCATGAGAAGCGGCATGCATGCCTGTCAGGTCAAGCAGATCTCTGAAGGGGCTGACAGTGCAGAAGAGGTAGGAAAACTTGAAGGTAAGAAATATCTAGGACCTGTGTCCAGAGGGAAATCTCTTTATCTGGCATCTGGGATTTTCTGTGGTTTATGTGGAGCAGAAGCTAGGCTCAGAGGAACGAACCAGGTACCAGTGGCTCTTGCAAAAAATCTGCGGCAGCTTCCAGAGAGCAAACCCTGAGGTCTCTCAGGGAGGGAAGAAGTGAGGGCAGCTTGTGAAGCCCTCCTGAGGTTAGCTTGCTGGGTCTTCCTATCCTTTTATGTTCCAACTCTAATGCAGATAAGAAGTGAATGAATAGTCACACAGAAGAGCAAAACCAGAACCTGCGGTCATCCCATTCACAATCAAAAGACAGGAGAATAGTCCTAGTTAGAGAAAGATTGAATTGAACTTCAAGGGGCAGCTAGCAGTTTCTAGCTGGTATGACTGAGATGTCATGGAGGACCTTTAACTTGACTTTTGTGATTCGAGTCATGTGGGAGAGGTCCAGACATCCAGGCTGCATCACTTTAAAGGTGCACACATTCCCATGCACAGACACCTACACACACTGCTTATACACAGTCACACCACCATTTTTACCACCCCAGATCCTACAGTTACCACAGAGGGCCAACCAAAGCGAGAGTCACGATGTTGGACCAGTTTACACATGCAGCTTGAGAATAACACAGATTTACACCAATCTTCTCTCTTGTTGTTATCTTTTTTCAATATACAATTTAAATTGAATTTATTCAGGTGATGTTGGTTAATAAAACCATGCAGATTGCAAGTGTACAACTCAACAAACATCATCTCACACTGCATCATGTGCTCATCAACCAAAGTCAGGTCTCTTTCATTCTCCACTTAGCCCCCCTTCGCCCACTTCTACTTCCTCCCACCCCCTCTCCCTCTGGCTGTCACCACACTGTTGTCTGTGTTTATGTGTCATATGTACATTTTTTCTTAATCTCTTCACCTTTTTTTCACCTAGTCCCCCAACTCCCCTCCCCTCTGACAGGTACCAGTTTATTCCATGTATCTATGCTCTTGTTTCTAGTTTGTTTGTTAAATTTTTTTAAAGACTTATTTTTAGAGAGAGGGGAAGGGAGAGAGAAAGAGAAGGAGAGAAATATCACTTGGTTGTCTCTCATATGCACCTGACCGGGGACTGAACCAGCAACGCAGGCATGTGCCTTGACTGGGAAATGAACTCGTTACCTTTCATTTTGTGGGATGATGCCCAACCAACTGAGCCACACTAGTCCTGGCAAATTATTTTGTTGATTAGATTCCCCACACAAGTGAGGTTGTGTGGTATTTGTCTTTCTCTAACTGACATATTTCACTTAGCATAATACTCTCCAGATCCATCCACACTGCTGCAAAAGGTAAGATTTCCTTCTTTTTTATTACAGGCAAGTAGTTTTTAAGACTTACTCTCACCTTCTGCAGACAGCTCCTATTCATTCTTTCCTCTGTTTGTTCATTCACTCATTCACTTATTCTTTATATACCAATGAGTTCATTTTTTAAGTTCCAGGACTCATGCTGGGACAAAAGAGACAAATAAGAGACAGTGCTGTTCTGTGGTGAGGAGCTGGCATTTGGCTCCAGGAATGCTCCACTTTCGGCCATGCACACATGACTCTAACTGGTAGACGCTGTGTTGTTTGTCATGCAAATGTAATTTCACTTTGAACAATTTTTGAATTGATGACCAAGCTCATTTTTTATCATAAAAGCATTGCACACACACTATATTTTCTTTGTTCCCAACCACAGGCCTTCTGTCAATCACGGATGGCAATAGCCATCTGCCTTTGAACTTAATTAACAACACATATATTTAAATAAATTTGATTTCTAGTGCCAGTATTCATTTTCATGGCTTGGTTCTTCTTCCTTTTCTTTCACTTCAGCATCATTTTAGGCTTTCAGGTTCCGAAGTGACAGACAAGCCAGAATATCAATAGCCAACATTTAAGAAGCCCTCATTCTTTGCCAGGCACTATTTTTTAAAACATTTTTTATGTATCACTTCATCTAATCCTTACAACCCTGGAGGGTTTATTGCTCTGTTTAACTGATTAGGAAACTGAGGCACAGAGAGGTTCACTTGCTCAAGGTCATATAACTTAGTAATTCAGCAGAGCTGAGATTTAAACCCAAAACCCATGCTGCCTGTCCCCAGAGCCCATTATGCTAGACTGTGTCACAAAGCAGAGTTACTGTAAATGTTCCCAATGGAAAGACCGAAAGGCAAAGTAGCCCAGAGACAGGCAGAATTGAAAGATTTCTCCTTAACATAAGCAGAACACTAAAATTAGAGTAATTTGACAGATAGAATCGCGGCTTAGTGGGAAGTTATTTTTACTTCTCAAAAGAAAATGTTTCCCACGTATATAGATGCTTACTGCAATTACACATACTAAATAAACCTCCAAACAAAGTCTCCATGACTTTAGACCTTTTATAATTATACAATTTAAAAATTAAATAAGAACCAAATAGAAAATTAAACTCAAATTCCTAACGTAAAGGTCATGGGCAAGATGACACTTTGCTGAAACTAAGTCACATTAGCTAGAGTAACGATGGTCCCATCTGATGCAGAAAGGTCCTTGTGAACCTACACATCTCGCCTGCCCTGTGCTGTGGCTGAGGATGGATTCCCTCTATCCTCCTACTGGTTCTCTCCATGAGGGCTTTGGAAGGAGCCTGGGCACCACATGGGCTCACCTGCTAGGATGTATACTTTTGTTCTTTGTGACCTGCACATCATGGGGTCACTGAAATGACAGGACTCCCAGGAAAGGGAGAACAAATGCAAGATGAGCTTTGCTGAGGTTCTCATCAGGGCTGATGTTACTGAGCTTGGCACACAGTTTTGACAAGCTTAGTTATCTGATTTTTCAATCTATAGCAGATTGGAAGCAGCAAATTAAAGAAGGGAGAGATACTGCCACAGGCAAGGAGAGTGAAAATAGTGAGAAGTGCCAGCTGAGCACAAGAGAGAACAATATCAATCATGGGCCATTTAACGTCAGCCTGCATTGCCCCAAATGTGACAGGGCCCATTATAGAACAATATAATAATTGGACTTCCAGTGATCACTCTGAGTCATGAAAGAAAGCTTAAGTGGTTCCTTCATGCTACATAAGATGTCTGAAAATGTAAGATGCATTTGTCAAAGATGTTCATTGAAATGATTAAAGTAAGAAACTGTTTCGATTCTTAAAGGGCAAGCCCCCCAACCCCAACTGGCTCATTCAGAAGAGACAAATTTCTCAGATATTGTAATAGTGAAGAATTATTAAAACTATAATGTTTTCTTCCTTATATTAGAATACGAGGAACTTGAGAATACGGTGGATATATTTCTGGTCTCTGTGAAACCTAAAATAGACAATTATTGTTCTTTATGTGAATCACATGTCATCATCATCAATTATCACTGTGTATTGTCCCGGGTTCTCAGACTTATTGAATCCTCTTAACAAGTCTGCAACGGTGGTCTTGTTGTTAGCACCACTTTGTGGCTTTCTGATGTGCCCACCTGGCTAGGCTGAAGTACATCGTGGATCCCCCTTGTGTTGTTTCCGGTTATGGTGGGCCAGAAGAGAGTCTTCATGCCGAATTTTGAGGGTGGAAGTGAAGTGGCTACCGTTTTGTTTCTACACTCCCACACCTTGTCATCCACCTGTGGGCTCACCTGCCGGCCCTGGGCAGCCCCTGGACCTCCAATGCCCCGCCTTCTCCTGGATCCTCCTTCAGTATCACCGTATCATGGGCCAGGTGTGTGTTTAGCTGTGTGATGAAAGGGGCCAGCTTCTTCAGCAGGACACCCACTTTGTGAAGTTGGAGGCAGTGCGCACTGACGTGGGCTCCAGCTGGTCCTGGGAAGTTCCTATTCCTGTCTGTGAGTTTCAACTTGTCCTTGCTCCTCTCTACCTTAGGCCCGTCTGCCCTGCAGATTTCAAGTACCAGCATCAGACAGGAAGACAAGAGCCTTGCAGAGGCTGTAACAAGCTCCCACAATTGAATAAGGCCTAGTCCTTGATGTGCATACGGTTCTGCTGCTCTCACTGAATCCTAACTGACTGATACACCCCATTTTACAAATGAGGAAAATGAGGCTCCAAGAAGATAAGTAAATTGTCTGAGGCCTCAAAGCAAGTGAAGAGGTAGGCTTAGAACTCAATCTGACTTTAGTAGTGTGTTCTTACTCAACAGACCACATAGCCTTTACAATAAAAATTCACTGAATGAATTCAAATAAATAGAATATCTGAAATAGTAGATGCTTCAGAGTTGGAAAATCATCTAATTTTTTTTTAGCAGTTGCTTGGTGTTCAGAGAGCCCGATCCAGGCATTGGGCAAATTGGCTACTCTACAATCTAGTTCATGAATTACCGCCACAGGCCCTTTCAAACCCATCTACAACTAAAAACCACCAGTCAAATCTGAAAGTGAAACCACCTTTAGAAGCATCCTCAGACACAACTGTCTAGTAGAAAGTGAAGGCAAAGATAAACATGCATACATTAGTGTCAGAAAGAGCTTGGGGGCAGTGGTTTTATTTTCACTTCAATATGCTTCAGTTAGTGGAATACATGACTAGTCATTTCTACTTAAAGTAACAATGGAGAAGATTAATCTAGACATGTCATACTTTCTGAATAGAGGCATGCAACTTGCATACAGCAATGTTGCTAAACTCT
This sequence comes from Carollia perspicillata, assembly GCA_004027735.1. NCBI lineage: Eukaryota > Metazoa > Chordata > Mammalia > Chiroptera > Phyllostomidae > Carollia > Carollia perspicillata. Next base: position 9,460 of record PVKM010010123.1, on the reverse strand, counting down.
GAAAAGCAACTTGATATATACTTTTATTTGTGCTTTTAAATGGAGATGTGCCTCACTCATTCTATTATGGAAATTTTAATGTCAGGGTAAATGTTCTGATCTGGAAGTCAGAAAATCTTCAAGATCTTCTTGGGGTCTGATCTTGGGTGTACCATTAACAGCTGTTTAATGCTGGGCCAAGTATTTCACTTCTTGGGTCTCGGTTGGTACAACTGGGAAAGGAAGCATCTCTAGATGTACCTCCATGGTACATCTAGTACCATGTACCTCCATGGACTTTTTTGACCCTTTGTAACATCTTCATCCAGGCTGATCATTAGCATTTGCCATGCAGGGATAGAGCAAAAAATGAGAATTGCAAGTTACATAACATGTGTTCCTTCTGGGAAGTACAATCGTGCACCTAATGGTGTTTCTGTTGGCAGCAGACCACATATATGATGGTGGTCCCATAGAATTACAATGGCTTAGAAGCAAAATGTTTTGTTATGTTGAACGAAAGGCTGGACCCTACTGGAATGTTGAATTTACTGCTAGTTCTGGGCAGTTTAAATAGATGAGGAGGCTCAGCATTCTGTCCACCTTGTTGCCCCTTGAGTCCACCTTAGGCTGAGGCCCAAATTGGTAAGGAAGTAAGGGGACAAGGCTGGGGAGCAGGGGAACCCACCCCCACCCTCCCACACCTGCCCCTGCACACACATGAGCACGGCACATGCACACACACACATAAACTCACTTCCCTTCCCTCAGTTTCTCTTTATCTCTCCTTCCTCCTAGTTCTCTCCGGCTCTCTCTCCCACCCTCCCTTCCTTTCCTTCCTCTCCCTCTCCCTTTTATTATTTCTCATCTCAAGCTTTATCTGTCTGGGTCTCTTTCCATCTCTGCTCTCCTTTCTCTCCTCTTCTTTCCCTCTCTCACTTCCTCCCTCTCTCCTCCAAATGTCTACTCTTTCTCCCATGGAGCTGCCCTTCACAGTACCCCCTGCCCTCCAACATGAATGTGTGCTTGCTGGGGTAAGCATGCCCCACCCACATGCACATTATCTTTTATACTATATATTTACTGTAGCTTTTCTGTGTTTACATGTGTTTTGATACACAAATGCTTACCGTTTCATTATAATTGTCTACAGGACTCAGTATAGTAACAACCTGTACAGACTTACAGCCTAGGAGCACCAGGCTGCAGCATACAGCCCAGGTGTGCAGCAGGCTGTACCATCTGGGTTTGTGTAAGTGCACTCAGTGATGTTTGCACAATGGTAGACTTGCCCAATGATGCATTTCTCAGGATGCTTCTTTTTTTGTATTTAAAGGAAGGTTTTCCTTTTTTGATTACAGTTGGCATTCAATATTGTATTAATTTCAGGTGATTAGATATGTATATATATTATTATGATATATAATATATGTTATGATATTATATACATATAATTTAAAGTAATCCCCCTGATAATTCTAGTACCCACTTGGCACCATACATAGTTATTACAATATTATTGACTATATTCCTTATGCTGTACTTTATATTCCTGTGACTATTTTGTAATTGTTGGTTTGTACTTCTTAATCACATTCTTAACCAATCCCTCAACCCCCCTCCCATCTGGCACCTCTATATTCATTGCAATGTTATTTACAGTAGCCAAGATATGAAAGCAACCTAAGTGCTCATCAATAAACAACTGGATAAAGATCATGTGGTGCCTTTACACAATGGAATATTACTGGGCCATAAAAAAGAATGAAATCTTAACGTTTGTGACAACACTGGTGGACCTGGAGGGTATTATGCTATGTAAATAAGTCAGACAGAATGTACTTCCATCATTAAGTGATACATAACTGCATGCAAAAGGGTCATATGTAAACCCAATCCCAAAATAGTAAGATTACTAACTCTTCATGTGGGCCTAAATATCCTAAGGATGGCAACTCCACCAACTTTACAAGATTCCTGTCTGCAAGACTGAATAAAATCCTGTTTTATTAATTCTTCAACCTCAAGAAAGGCCTGAGAAGGGCAGAAAATAAAAGGGATGCCTGTCTCTGTAATTGGAACGTGAGACTTCAAGTCTTCTGGTCCAACATCTTGAATTACATTAATGGTTTCTTATTGTTGATCTGACATGTTCCAGAACTATAGTTCCTTATAAGAAACTAAGAAACTTATGGGGTATTCTCTATCTTTAAGGAACTAACAACCATGTGGATCTTGTATTGATGGATCTTAGAGTTAGAAGAAGCATTAAAAATGGTCTCATTCCATGATTCTCACATCTTAGGCTGCATCACAATCACCTAGGCATCCTGTAAAACACAGATTTCTGGTCCCTCTCTCCTTTCCTCCCTCTCTCTTCAGCTACCTGTATCTTCAAATACACCTGGATCTCCCCAAACTTTGTAAGATCTTGCTGCCTTCTTCCAGCTTTGACTAGCCGAGGCAGTGAATGAACCACAGGAACAAAACACAGAGCGAATCACAGTTTAATTATCACACCTAGAAGAGTGTAAAAGAATTCTACGCCTCAATAGATGACCTGTTTTTTACAAACATTTTTTGTAAAACCATTTTCACAGTTTTGTGGAGAACTGGCTTCATCATATCCACTAAACAAATGATTGCAAAATAATTGAGACCCTATGATTCTTACTTAACTTCTAATATTCTCTCTGAGAAAACTTAAATAAATTATTTCTTGTGAAGGTGGGGAAACTGAGTAACAACTCCTTATTTTGAGGGGAGAGGCTTTTGATTCTGTGCTCTGGTCAAGCCTATAAGATTCCCTAATATCACCCAAACTACCATTTCTTTCTTTTGCCTTCCATGCATACAACAAAACCTTCATGTTCTCATCAAAGGATGAGAAAGTTTATGTTCAAACAAAATCACCTCCAGAAACTTGCTAGCACAATAGCTGAAACCTGAAGACCCTGCAGTCAGTGAAGACATTATGATTGGGAGGAAGGCAGAATTCATGGTCAGCTTGTGCAAAGGGTCATGAAGCCATGGGAACGATTCCATGGAACAGCAGTGGTAGAAATGCTCACTACATTCCCAGGACTGGAGCTGTGGTTGGAATACAGTAAGGGGCTCCCCCAGGGTTCAGAAGAAGACTTGGCTGCTCGGAGAATTCTGATGCCATGAGAAGATCTGTAGGACCACAGTGGATGAGACACCTGCCCCCCAGCACAAAGGCAACTTCAGTGGCTGCAGACTAACCAGCATCTATTCAAGAGAAGCCATAAATCACTCCAATATTGGCAGTTATGGTAATAGAGATAGTGACACCTGAGAAGAGCTTAAAAACCATGTGATAAAAAACAATGTCTGAAATAGGTGAAAATTGACAAAATTTATTAGCTCTTATGGGTATAGGACCCTTGATTCTGATGGCATATAAAATTGTTTTGATCATGGTGGTGGTTTCACAACTAGATATAGATGTAGATATAAATGCAGACTCAATAAGGCAAGTAACTTCTTTTGTTTATTGTCTGTAATTCCTGCATCTAAAGACATAAATGCATTCAGTCCCTCTCATTAGCTAGCTTCCCAGCATACCTCTCAATTCTGTGGAAAGCTGGAATATAATTAACACCAGTCCTCATCTCAGTTTCTCCTCCAAAACCATTAGATGGTTTTTCTTAGAGGAAAATTATTCTCCTATTTCTTTGACATTCAGTTGAAACAGTGAAAATAAAGTATACCTAGCAGAGAGAAATATTTAATTCTCCATTTCCATCAGGAAAGGAAGACAGGCAGCTTGGTGTATAGTGTGATTTATAGCAACAAGGACATAAGAAAGCATGTTGTCTTCTTTTTAGAGTTAAAGGCCTCTTCCAGTGAACAGAGAGCGGGGCATGTTTGTGATGGGCTGGGAGCTGTAGGGGAAGATTGCAAACTCCATGTCCCTGTGAGGAGCAGAAGATGAGGTGTTGGGGGTTTGATGAGCCAGCCAGGACTGTCACCAACGATATGCAGCACAGAGGGAGTGCGTGAAAGAGCTGCAGTCCCCACTTCAGTCACAGCCAGCTGCCAAGGCAACCACTGGGGTCTTTCTGGAGCCAAAGCCAAAAAGCACCCAAAGTTTGAAAATGCTGTTTATTAGTATGTAAATCTTCACACTCAGCTCATATGTGAGCCTTTACTGAACGGAGGTGATTCCAGATTGCTAAACAAATTGCAGACACAGCTAGAAGCTTTATTGTTCAAAAATGAAAAAATAATATGGCACCCATGAAAAGATCCTAAACAGAGATCACAAGTGGAAAGTATAATACCTGCCAAGCAAGAGGAGAACACTTTTTAAAAAGATTTGCTGCAAGAAACAGACATAGATTTTAGACATTTGTCTCGTTTTGTTAACAACATGAAAACCAAAGACAACACGGTGAGATCAAAAGGCAGCTGTTAAGAGGGAGTTATAAAAAGGGAACTACATGAGATAGGAAGATAATGTTACTATTAAATATGTAAAAAAAGAGAGTGTTTTACTGCATAAAAAGTAAGAAAAGAATCAGTAGTGTAAAAAAATCACATTAGCAATGTAGAGAACAATTTTGAGGAACGCATCCAAAATCAAGAGGAAACGGAAAAATAAAATCATGGAAGGGGCAATGCTCAAATAGATAACAGAAAGAGAGATCCAAAATATAGGTTAATGGTATATTTGATGGAGAGAATAAGACACATAGAGCTGAGTCAAATACCAATGATTGACTAAAAGAAACATTTTCTTAAACTGAAAAGCTGCAGATCAAAACACTTCAATGCATATTAAAAGTCCCACTCGATACAGATGTATCTTAAACTTAAGAGTAAAATGAGGTAGATTTAACAGGTTATCTAACTTTCTGTTTTATAAAAACAGATTAACTTCAAAATTATCCACTAAAACATTCATGCCAAAGGTAACCGCCAAAATTATGGAGGAAAAGGAGTGAGATCAAACTACTCCTTAAGTACCTGTTTTCATTGCAATGCTTCTTGTTTCAGGAGACAGAGCCCTGAGGGGGAGGAGCAACACACTCTGATTGGCTGTCTCACAACTAGCCAATGGAACAGGACAGAAGTTCCCTAGAGGACTAGGGATAAAGATGGCAGGGGTCCTGCCAGAAAGACCACATCTGTAGCTGCCACATTTCACTCTGTTCCACCCTGTGATCCCACATTCCACTGCCCTTCTCCTTCATATTTCTTTCCAAAAAAGGTTCCCAAGTAACATGATGCTACAATTTAAGATTTAATCTAAATACCCACACACCTCTTCCCCAAAGGAAGACAACTCAATATCTTATCTGGGTACTGCATCCACCTGCAAGTCCAGTAGCTCTGGAAGATACACATTCCTTTCACTGAAGTCTGCAAGTAGGACCTCCAAAGTCCTGTGTCGCAGCCCGCTGCAGCAGGGGGGTTCGTAAGTCAGGGTGAGGGATGATATTATTATTATTATTGATTAATAATATTAACAGAGAGGTCCAAGACTCAGCGGGTCATGGTGAGTTTATTGAAAGAGAGCAAAGCTTTTAAGCATAGTGCCTCAAAAGCTACAAAGCGTATAACAGTCATGTCCTTGAGATAAAAGCTTACAAGTTCCCACAGGATAAGGTTCTCATTAACGCATACTTCCTTGCACCTGCAAAGAAGGCCATACCTTCCCCCTGCGCATGGGAACAACTAGATAATCAGCAGTTGGGAGGTAGTCTGGGCCCAGAACGGCCTTGAGGCTAGAAACCAGGTTTCTATCACCACTCCCGCGGTGAGAAACCCTCTCCTTAATCCCTTATGGCCGCTGGGCCCCTACAGTCCTGCAACCCAAGACTATAGATTTAGTCACTTCTGACAGGACTACTGTTGCACTGATAGAGAGAAAATAGGATTAACCCAAGAGTAACTGATGCAGAAAATGGAAGGAGAGAAACCAACTTCAGCTGTCACTGGGCTCTAGCAGCTCTTGTTAGTGAGAACAGAAAGTCTTGAGTCTGATAGGGGAACAAGTTTCTCAGTCAGCAAACTGGGTGGCCTGTCTTTGGCTCTGTTAGCCATCCTCTCTCATGCCACATATGAAAAGGGTACAAAGGGGAACTGGGGACAACACCCACTTAATAGACCACTTCTTACTCGCTAGGTGACACAGGTTTGTGAATTTTTCAGGCTTAGAGTTTCTCTCTAGTAATTCCCTTATAACTTAGTTAACTTTGATCAGTTTGATTTCTGAAACTCTGTATCACCAACACTCATCTTAATGAATGCTATATAGTCTCTGAATCTGGGCCCTACCCATGCCACTTCTGGCTATTAGGAATAGGCCAAAGTCATCTTCCCATCAAGACTTGGAACCAAACTTTGCAGCCTCATTCTTGTGTGCTGTCTCTGACCATCACCATCTGCTCAGGAAGAACTAATGTGCTCCTTCCGTGTAAAGGGAGAACTTCAATACTGACAAAGGATATACAGCACGAGGCATTTGGTAGGGACTTGGTGCACCTCCAAGGACTGCACTCATATATCTCAATGAGTTTCTGTGTAGACAGCTTCTAAGATGGTCCCCGATGATCACCACCTCCTGGCATTCACATCCACCCATTGAGTGTGGCTTGGGCTTACTGAGTGGCTTCTAGGAGATTTGTTTATAAAAAGACTGTGGCCCCTGTCTTGGGTGCTTCATCTCTTGCTCTTCCTTGATCATTCACATGAGGAGAAGCCAGCTACCATGTTGTGAGGCAGCTCAGTGGAGAGATCCACATGGCATGCCAGCCAGCCACAGGAAACATGTCAGAATCAAATATTCCTTGTACTCTAAGTAGAGCCTTCAGAAAAGACCACAGTTCCAGTCAACGCCTTGATTGTACCTTGGTTATACCATGTTTGTGGCCTTGTGAGAGACTGTAAGTCAAAGGTTCAGCTATGCTACACTGGAATTTCTACCTCACAGAGAATGGGAGATAATAAATGTGTTGTTTTAAGCTGCTAAATTTTGGGGCAATTTGTTATGCATCAATATATCCTTCCTCAACCCCTGGCCTGCTTTGCATTAACTTGAGTTTGATGCAAAGCATTGGTCAGGGCACATGGTGATCTTACTGGCCACTGTCCTTGATATCTGGCCACAGTAGAGAGTCCTCTCTTACCACAGTTGTGTGATATTCCTTTCCTGCTTTCAGGCAGGAAGCTGGGACTAAAATATGATCATTTGCTGAGAAAATTGACCAGTCTACCAAAAACAAAGCCAGCCCATTCCAACATTCTGAAATCTTTCTAAAGCTCCAATTTCAATAGGCACTGGAAATAAGTCCTAAACAGAAAGGGTTCCAGCCCTACAGATAATATTTAACCAGTTGTTTCACTACTGAATAATAAATATTGTCAAATTCTCAGCAAGAATTGGGAGCATCCCTATCACCTTAGAAACTGCCTCAGCTTAGTTAGCTCCCTGTTAGGATTTCAAGACTCAGACCATAGTAAAGGTAGAGAGAGAGGCATGGGGGAGGTCAGTGGGGAGGAGAAATTATTAGCTCAGATACCTGGAAAATTCTGTAGATAAATCTTTAGGTATAGTTAAATTCAGAGGCTCAAGTGATATCATCATATACCAGAACTCTATCCATCTCCCACTTTGACTATACTTGGCTTTATGAGACAGAATCCCACCAGACAGCAGTCACAATATTTCCTCACCACTCCTACTAACATGCTCCTCAGTGTAACAATCTCAGGGGAAATAGAACTTTGCTCCTCCAATAATCACATAACAATCCCTTTGGTTAAGGATAGGATTCTCCTGAGAAATTCCCTAAAGGCATTTGACAAAAAGAGTTGGAAAGTCTGATGGGCAGAGAGTAAGGGTAACACTCCAACCCACTCTCACTGTTCCAAGTATGTGGTCCATGGAGCACCAGCAGCAACAGCAGCATCACTTGGGTGAATGTTAGAAACAGAAATGCAGCATCGCCACCTCCACCCAGACCTCAGTCAGACTCTGCAGACCCAGGAAATTCACATGCACGTGACCATCCAGCAATACTGTGTTAATATCAACCGAATAGCCATCCAAGTGAGAGTTCAATGGAAAAAAACAACATTGTGCCAGAATTTAAAAGTGGAATATCTATCCTTCCTGACAGAAGACATTCAAAGATATCATACATGATGAATCCAAGAATGAAGATGCTGAGAATTAAAAGAACAAATTGTAAGCATTCAAACCATTTAAAATAGAGTTATGAGTAATAGGATGCCTTAGTTGAGCAGCAGATTTACTCTCTGAGTGCCAATTTCCTCAACTCTAAAAGAAAGGAGAGGTTCTGCTGAGGTTCTCAGCCACAGCTGCCCATCAGAATCACCTGAAAGTCCTACAAGTACCTACCTCCGACAGGCCGCACCCCGGCCAATTGAACCAGAATCTCCAGCGTTGAGGCCTGGGCTGCCTTAATTGTTCAAACTCCCCAGGTGGTTCTGTAAGGGTCTATGTTTTCAGTAAAGTCATAACCAGGGCAATGTTTCAGGACAGGAAAAGAACTAGCTCTTACGCAGTTTTTATTAAAGTGTCCTCGATTCCACCGGCCCTGTGTGGCAGCTGGTCTTGATGACTGGGTGGAAGGGCAGGGTCTTTTCTCCTTTACAATCCCTAATGTTCTGCGGGGAGTTTATTTCATACCAAGGGTAAGGGTTTTTTTGTCAGGTTCTCAATGAATTTCTTCATGCAAGTGTGGGGGTAGAAGTTGAGACCTCCCTCTAGTCTGAGTTGGGTGTCATCAAAGTGGCATCTGAAAGGTGAAGGTGCTCCCTATAAAAAATGAAGGCTTTGGAGGTCTTTGGTGATGGGGAGCATGGAGAGATAATCCAGAAAGCAGTGGTGGGAAGAACAGAAACGGGAAAAGCAAAGCTGGCAGGGCTATCTGTGAGGTGACTCCTCTCTACCAGCCCACATATTTAACAAAATTTTTAAAGATTTTACTTATTTATTTTTAGAGAAATGAGAAGGGAGAGAGAAAGAGAGGGAGAGAAACATTGATGTGTGGTTGCCTCTGGTGCATCCCCAACTGGGGATCTGGCCCACAACCCAAGCATATACCCCTGACTGGGAATCCAACCAGTGACCCTTCAGTTCTCAGGCCAGTGCTCAATCCATTGAGCCACACTAGCCAGGGCTCATGAGCCCCTGTTTTACTGAAATTACAGCATGGATGCTAGGAGTGCATTTTTTGTGGAGACCTAAGAAAAGAATGAAATGTATGATGATGGGGAGGCAGGGCAAACAGAGACATTTGCAGATGAAGTTATTGGACTCAGAGGAACTTAGACTAGGACATGCAGAAGCACTTTGGGAAGAGAGCAAAACTAACTGGTGTCCATGGCAATTTCAGCCAGCTCTCCAAGGACAATGGGTCACAGCTGCTTATACCTGTCTCCTCTCTGAATAAGTTCATCTGGGCTCTACACAGCTCCCTTCATACTG
>PVKM010010122.1:15205-35591 GCA_004027735.1 Carollia perspicillata | reverse complement strand
TACAGCCAGATACAAAGAGTCACCTCCCTGGAGACGACATCTAGGTCTCAGTCGAATTTCAGCTCCAGGCCCAGAAAGGCAGCAAAACTAGGTGGGAGATGCCAGAACTAACTACACAGACTAAAGACCCCCTGCCCCGTCACTGACCAGTCAGTGGAGACCATGACCCTGCGAGGGCGCACCTGGAGAACTGAGGAATGTTCTACTGGAACCCTCCCCTGAGCCCTCCCCTGAGAGTCCCGCCTGCAGAGAGAGGGTTAAAAGCCTGGAGACAAAGGACCCAGGGCCCACGCACTCTCCCTTCCTTTCCTCCTCTTCCCCTGCAGGTGCGTCTCCTGGACTCAGGGACTTGTAACCAGGACAGCAATGCGGCAGCAGCAGCAGCTGGCCCCCGCTGACCCCCCGAACCTGTCCCCAAGGCCCCCTGTTCTCTGCCTTCCCAGTGAGCCGAGGCAGCCCTGCCCACGCTCTCCCGTGGCTTCTTCCATGCTCAGCCCCTCCTGTGTCACTGTCCCCAGCTTTCGTAGACGCGTCCTCACAGCCACCTGGGCTCCTGTTGTGAAGTCTTCCCTGCACACACCCCGGGCGGGCCCTAGGCCCCTGGTCTGGCAACACTAACTACTAATCACATCCTCGCTCTTGCCTGTTCGAGGAAGAAGAGACAGCAACTTAGGGAGGCAGGGAGCCCCCCCACTGAAGGCGGTTGGTGGTATTGCAGAGGACGGCGCAGAGGGCGACAGGAGTAGCAGGCCGGCGCGCTGACCCGCTCACGGCTGTTTTCAAAGGTCACGCACCTCCTCCTGACCCTGCATGGGTCTCGGACTAGCGGTTTATAGTCATCATCGAATCACAGGTTTTTCTTCTTGTCCCCACGGAAGAGACCCAGAACCTGTACAACGGGGCAGCCTCTGCGTCAGAATCAGGAAACCCCAGCTGAACACCAGGGGTCAGGTGACAGGTACAAAGATGTCCCGGCTGGACACCAGGAGAAACGGCAACCGTGTCCCCGCAGCCATTTTCAGCAGGACCAGCTGCTCCCGGGCCTCACAAGATGGCCACAGCCCCGAGCAGCGCGTCCCGGGACGGGCAGGCCCGGCATCCCGGGAGCACGTCCGCATCTGGCCGGCAGGGGGTGCACGAGCACCAGTTTCGTCCCCCTCCTGCCTGCGGAGGGGACGGGACGGGAGCAGGATGTCTCCCTCCCTCCCGGGGGGGGGGGGGGTCTCCCCTCTCTCTAAACAGACTAAAAGCAGTTTCTCGGCCAGTCACCACGGCCAGGCGCCCTCTGCACAGGGCACCCCGCCTTTAGGCGGGGCAGCCGTGACCTGCGCTTGGCCAGCAGCGTGCACCGTGCCAGGGCGCGGGGAGAGTCGCCCGGTGTGCAGAGCAGGTCGTGTTCGATCGCGGCGACCCTGTCGGCTGTGAGGCTGGCTGCCTCTCTGGCCACACGCGAGGGCAGGCGGCTCAGAGAGCTGCGTGCTTCCTCGGGCGGCCGGCAGCGCGGGCAGAGCTGGGCACTACGGCCAGGCAGGCCTGGTTCTGCGGCCGGCTCTCCCATCTCAGGCCACTGCCTCGGCTCATCTGCGAGGACGAGGGAAGGTCACCTGGGAGACCGCAGGTGAGCCTGCGGAAGAGGTAACCCTTCCCGCAACAGAACGTGACCTCACCCATGCTCAGGCTCCCTGCTCCACATCGTGGTGGGCCCAGTACCTGGGCTGCCCCACCCCCACCCCGGTCCCACCCGGGATCAAGGTGGGGTGAAAACTGGCCCCGCAGACCCAGGGCTCAGGAGACAGAAGTGACCGGGAAAGGAAGGAAGCCAAGAGCACAAGAAAAAGTGAGTCACCGCAGGCTGGCTCCAGGGACAGTCCCCCCCCACAGAGCGGCTGTGGCGGAGGAAGTGTGCTGGGGTGAGCACGGCAGATAAGCTGAGAGCAGGGGAGCGGCCAGCCTCCGGGCTCAACAGCAAACAACACCCGGGCGGGCGGAGCGAGAAGGGGAGGGGGCCGGCACTGAGAAAGCCACAGGTACCACAGCAGGCCGGGAGCTTTGCGGGGGAAGACCGAGTCCCGGCCCTCGCCCCTGACACGCCTCACTTTGCTCCCCTGTGATTCAGAACAACAAACAGCGGACACTTTGGGAGGCTCAGCCGTAACGGCGCCAGGAGGAACATCAATTTAAGGGGTGCGGGAAGAAGTTTCTCGGGTTCAGGTTCTGGGTTTTCTTCAGGGTTGGATCAGTGATGGATAGAGACTTTGGAACCCTTCTCCTGACCCTGAGACCATTAAAACCACAGATCACCTCATCTAGGGGTTCCTAAGGTCGCGTCAGCAAGTTTGTGACCCCCTAAACTGGTAAAACTGTGGGCACGCACACTGCACGGGGGGGGGGGCGTTTCTCTGGAGAGAGGGTCCAGAGCTTCCAGAACCGCTGGGGCTTGAGACCCACGACAAGGGAGAATCACAACATAAAGGAGGAAACGAAGATTCGAGGAGGCCCCTGGCCATCAAGGAGCCGTCAGACACACGGCTGCAGTGCAAGTGTGCCCGTGCACACTTGGAAAACACTTCAACTCCAAGAAAAGACTATGCGCTGTTGAGCTGAGGCTCCCATTTACCTGGGTGTCCTGTAATTGTATTCGCTGAATCTGGCCGCCCTTCTTGGAGGTTGCAGGTCGCAGCCCAGCCCAGCCTGAGCTCTCCCACTCCCTGGGGCTGACCTCTCCCCATCCACCGTCTACTCGGGGGCCATTCACACCCACAAACGACCTCAGAGAAAACAGACCTGCGCCCCACCCTGACGCGGCTTCAGGGCACTGAGACACAGCTAGGAAAGCGGGAAGCCGCCACCCACGCGGGGCTGCCAGGGGTCCTGCTCAAAGACCCAGGTGCGAGGACAGAAACGGGGACAAAGCCGGGCACACGGCGCTCTAGCACTTCCCTGGGCTTAGAATCCAGAGCCGCGTTCACGGCTCTGAAGACAGGAGAAAGTTCTACGCCAGAGCAAGAAAAACCCCAAACAAACAAAACAAACACAAAGTAAAACCTCAGCAGATCTCCTAGGCTATCATCAAGAGCGCTGGGGAAATGCCCTGAAGGCAGGGAGGGGGGCTCCACAGCGCCCCCTGGAGGCTGTGAAAAGCGAGCCGGGCTTGTCTGTGGGCATTTCCTGAAGCTCACGCCTAAGATAGGTCCTTGGGTGTGATGATGTGAAAGCAGACACTTCCTAGCGTCTCTGGACTCCGTACAGGAGCAAAGCTGCCCTCAGTGCAGCCAAGGACACGTCCCCGCCCCCCCGCCCCCCCTTCCCCTCACCAGTGCAGCCGCAGCGCGTGGAGGAAGGCGGAGAGGCCCTCCATGATCAGGAGGATGGCCACGGTCAGGGTGGCGAAGGCGGCGAAGATGAAGAACAGCGCCAGACTCCCCGCCAAGCTCTTCACCCTCAGGCCAATGTGGATCACCATGGTCCAGAGCACCTCGGACAGCTCTGGGGGCCGGGGAGAGAGACGGGACATCCGGGTCACTTCGGCAGACACGCTGCGGCCCTTGCACTTCGCTCTGCCACCCCTCGCCTGGAGCGTCCCTGGCATCCTGGCTCCCCGCGACCTCAGTGGGAGCACTGTGCATCGCTAACCTGGCGAAAGCACTGATTCTGCCATGTGGACATCATTCTGCCGGGACCTCGGGGTCTGAATAACCCCAGAGCCTTTACGTAATTTCCAGTCTCTTTATGCCCCCACCCGCCCCGCCACCGGAGCGTGCCCAGAGAAGGGGGCAACCACCGGTTTCCGCCCAAGAGAAACACACTCACGCGCATGAGCGAGGCTGAGCGCCCAGAGCCGCAGGTAGGAGGCGGTGTTGGAGATGCAGCCCAGGCAGAACTCGATGGTGTGGATGGCCTGGTGGACCATGGTGTCTCCGAAGTCGAACTGCGGTGGAGGAAACCAGACAGGAGGGATAAGGCTGGAGGGGTGTGAGGAAGTCTGGGCTGTGGCCAGGTGGCGCTTTGGGCTCCGTGGGCCGGGAGCCCCCAGCGTTGGACTCCGGTGGTGACATCAGCTATGCTGTCCCCAGAAAGCCTGCCCGGCTTCGACCCCGACTGGGACACTCCCGCTCCCGTCAACACACGACATGTTAGTGAGCTACGTCTTCCTGAGAGTCTTCCCAACACATTTGTTTCTTTCTCCCTGCTAGGCCGCGAGCTTAAGCGGGGTGTATGCGGAAGTCGACAGCGCTCAGAGAAAACGACTGTCTGGACTCCCACCCGACTCCCCCCCAACAGGGCCCGGGGGAAGGGGGAGCGCCCGCTGTGGGTACTCCGGGAGAGCACGGAGGGCCCGCCCAGCTGGGAGGCCCCGAACCTCTGCAGACCCTCCACTCAGTTAGTTTACAAACTGTTGGGAGCAAGATAACCAACCACCTTTTTTTTCCTTTTTTTTTGTGTGTGTGTGTGACTTCTGAAAAGATGACACAGGGAAATTTTAGCAAAACTTTTACTGATTGCTCCTTGGACAGCTGATTAAGACCGGGCAGACTATCTATTGCAGGGGTGTCAAAGTCATGCTCACCGGGGGCCACATCAGCCTGACGGTTGTCTTCAAAGGGCCGAATGTAATTTTAGAACTGTGTAAATGTAACTACTCCTTAACCAGGGCAAGGAGCTCTACATTCGGCCCTGTGAAGGCAACCACAAGGCTGACGTGCCCCCAGGTGAACATGACTTTGACGCCCCTGCTCTATTGGATGGCGCTTCTGTTTTCCTCACACTCCTTCCTCCCAGTTTCCCTCGCAACATCACAGTTCTTTCCAGAGTAAAGGGGCAGGGCTGGAGCAGGCTTTGGGGAGCTAACATTTAGGGCTGCCCCGCGCACAGCTGGGGAAGAACATATGCTCTGGAAGCACCGGGGGCATCTCCTGGCCTCTCGCTCTCCCGGGATGGGGGAGGGAGACCCACAGCCACTAGAGAACTGGAGGTCGTTCCATTCCCAGGGCCCCTCCCCACAGCCCAGCCTAGACCCCGGCGGGGGCAGAGGGCATCTGCCCAGGGGGCCTCCCCAGCCTGCCCTGCCCTGCCCTGCGGTCAGAGTCTATTTTTCACTAGTTTCTTTCAAGACTCACATGACTCCACACCCAAAGACCTCATACCAGAACTGCCTGGGGAGTCAGGGGGAGGGCAGGATGAGAGGAGGGGCTGGGCTGGGCAAAGGCCCACAGCCCTGGCCTCCGGGGTGGGGACAGTGGGCAGAGGGACCCGCGCCAAGGCACGGTCTTTGAACAGCTGCCCCATTTCCCTCGCCTCGGACTATCTGCACCCAGTGCATCCAGGGCTTTTCTTCCAGAACAAGCTCGTCAAGCCACCTAGTGACCCCGAAAACTAGGGTAACCCCAGCTACCTCAACCCCAACAATGCTGCTGAGAGTTCTTTCCCACCACTGCCGGCTGTGGCCCCAAAGCCCATGCTCGGAGGAAGGGGAGGCCCCTGCTTCAAGGAGCCCAGGGCTTGACTCCCAAGAGCTCTCCAGAAGCAGCGAGTGCTGAGCACCCTCAGGGCCAGCCACGCCCAGCGTTTTTATCCCACCTCCAGTTCCTCCCACCAAAAAAAAAGGAAGGATGAGGAAGCTTCCCTTCCAGGCAGGGCCCCGACTTTCTCCTGCCCTTCGTTTTTAACTGCCTGCTTTGTAACGTTGGGCAAGTCTTCTGAGGGACGGGGGAAGGTAAAGGGCTGAGTATTCAGGGAGTCGGTCACTCAGACGGCCAGGACTGACCACGAGCCGCTGCAGACCCCCGTCTCCACTCCCCATCACCACCGAGTCCTGGCCTCCGCCCGCCACGCCCCACGACGGGCCTTCTCTGGCGCCCCGAGCTCCCAGCACGAGGCCTAGCATTCTGCGTCCTGACCGAGCCTCTGCGGGGTCTGATTCTGTCACCTTGTCCTCCGCCCTCTGGAGACACTCACCTCCCCTACGTTTTCCTCCTACTCCTCTGGAGGTTCCTTCCATCTCCATCTTGGTTCTTCCTTAAATGCGGGAGCCCCAGCCTCAAGCCTGACATCTTTCCTGTCGCGCTGCCACTCGGGGCTCCAAGGCGCCCCCAGGAGTGACTCCCAAATGGACACCTCCGCTCCCACGCTCCCCGTTCCCAGCTAGCTGTGCTTCGTGGCCTCCCCGTGCACCACCGGCATTCAGCTCGAAGCCCCCAGATGAAACCAGGTAATTGCTGTCCTCTGACTCCACCGAGACCTACCTCCAGTCCACGCCCCGTGTCGAACAGTGTCACTGTCTGTCTCCCAGGAACCCAAGCCTGCCAGTCACTGTTGACCGCTAGCAATTGTCAAGGCCCTGGGGCCTGCAGCTTTTACTTCCTTAGTCTCCTGTGGGTCCCTACCTGTCCAGGCCTTCACTCCAGGCCTCATAATTCTTTCCCAGCTCATAGAAGACAGGCTGTCCCCCTGCCTCCAGACTGTGCCCCCTCCCCACTAGGGCACATTTAGTGTCACTTCCAGCGTCACCTGATGGCTCCTTGTTGTCCAAACCACCTGTGAGTCATTTCTACCAACCTCCAGTCTCACCGCTCACCCGTCCCCCAAACCCTGACTCTGAGCTCCAGCCAGGCTGAATACCTGCCCGTGGCCCAGCCCTGAGGCCTGCAGGCCTCTGCGTCTTTGCAGTGACTATCGATGCTGACGGCTCTGCATCCCCTCCTCCCTCCACTCTGCCTCCTGCTTGATCAGGAGCAACACTTCCCCTGGGAACCCCTTCCTGACCTCTTCTTCCCTGCCCTGACTCCTGTGTTTTCCAGGTGCCCTCCTGTGTTGCCACAGCGTCCTGGGCACGCTTTGGTCACAGCGTCTGTCTGTCATCGAGACGGTCTCCTCAATTTGTCTGGGAGGTCCGTGAAGGCAAGGGCTATGTTTTTCTTCTTTCAGTTTCCGCCTCGTTAAACAGAGAGCTTGATGCGTGCAGGGCGAATGAATGAATGGGTGGGTGGGATGAACGCAATGGTGAGGTGGCACAGGAGGGAGGGGCCCCTGACCCTGGTCTGCCCTGGTGCTGTGTGCCCCCAGGGGGAGGGGCGGCTGCTCCCCCCGGGCCCGAGCCACGGCCTGCGTGGGGCCGGCGGGTCTCCACAGCCAAGCCACATGGGGAAGCTCTAGAAGGAGTGGGCTGGACTTTTAAAAGAATCTGCTTTGTTTGAAATCTTTAGATAACTGTGACAGCTATCCAACTTTGGCTGCAGAGAACTCGACTGTGTATGTTGCCAATAAAGTGTTATGTCTACTTAGGAAGCTTCAAGAAACAGAACCCCTGAGGGAGCTGTGGGTGGGTGTGTCAGAGATGACTAGGACAGCTGAATTACGGTCCGTCTTGTTTGGACGTCCGACCCCCTGGGACATGGCTACCAATAATGGCTGTCCTGACAGTGACCATGACGTTTGGGTGCTCAGTTAGTAAGACACTAAGGAAGAGCAGTATTGTCGGAGGTGACGTCACTGGGAGAGGGCTGGGCGCCTCGCTAAGGTGCAGCATGTGCCCCCCAGGCCTTCCGGGCAGCTCAGCCAGAGACTGGGCACTGGTGGGCGGTCCAGAGGCACACAGAAGCTCCCGGATGCCGGCCGGCGCGGGAGCCTCCCGGCCTTCGGGCGGACCGAGCACTGTCTGTTTCTGCACCAAATGGCAAAGATTTCCCCCTTCCCATCCCACTGCTCCCTTACGGGGAACCGGATGAGGCAGGAAAGGGAAGGGTTCATGGGTCTAAGCATCTCAGAGGAAAATCTGGCGGGAGGGGAGGATGCGAACAGTGCAGCGTGGCCTCGTAAAAACCGGGCTCCGAACTCGCCTGTCACTGAATGAATCCTCGAGGAGCCAGAGGGCCTCCTCCGTGTGGCCTGAACATGTAGCCAGCTTTCTGCTCCCTGGTGCTACACTGCGTGTGTGGCCGATTTAACATGGACTCCTTTCCTGCAGGTGGACTGCTTTTTTCTGGGATGCGCCTAGGAGGCACGGCCTCCTTGCGAAAGCTGCCTACCTCCCACCTGGGTCACACAGAGGCAGGGCCGACCCCGAGCGAGGGTGCAGGGGTTCTCACTTCAAGCATCAGCAAGCTGAGGAGGGCAGCCGGAAGAGGCTGGCTGCAGCTCCGACAGGGAGGGAGGGGAGCTTTATCACGAGCACTCAGAGGATCAGGGAGGAGACGGCCGCTCCCAGGGGCAGAGCGGCCGTCCAGAGACCATACAGGACGTCGCACTCAGGAGAGGCAGGCAGAAGCCAGTGGGATGTAACCCCTGAGGGGAGTCACTTCAAGAATGCCGGTGCGGACATTACTTGTAGCTCCCGACAGAGCCATTCTCAGAGGTATTAGATCAGTGAAGTCAATGAAACGAAGACAGAGGGGACCGACATGAGATGCAGTGAATGGAGATGAGCGTTTTCAGCGCGCAGGTTCGCGGACTGGTTAGAAATGGCCAGTGAGATGCAGGGTGCACGGGTGTCGCACGTGGCCCCCGGATGCAGCAGGCTCAGCAAAGTGACCACAAGGACGGGGAGAGAAGCCCCAGATAAACATGAAGGCAAAGCAGCTCGTTTCTTACCGCTTCGTCCTCGGTAGGCTTGAAAACACAAAGTGACACTTAGTGGGGGGCGGGGGCACACGCAAGGGCACAAGTCACGAACACAAGACTCCCGACCGCTTCTCGGGGGAGGACCGTGAGTGTTGAAGGGGTCTAGCGTGGTGGGGGCGGGCCTCCTGGGCACACGCGGAAAGCAAAACCAGCAGGATCTAGAGCGTGAGCACGCGTACTGCCGTTTCTTTTTTTTTAGTCATATACGTAGCAAGAGGGGTCAGCCGGATGGAAGAGCCCCGTCCTCAACTCCTGTTCTGTTTGCTTTAAAAAGAATATAACGGATGGATGAGATTCCAAACAAAGTTCAGAGGCTTCGTGGTGTGAATGGTCGGCCACGGAGACTGCGTGTTCAAAAACTGAGCTTGGAGAGTTAGGGAAAGTGCAGCTTAGCCTTACTCCTTTTAGGTCTCCCTATAAAAAGTACGCAAGTGACATTTTTCACAGGCTCCAGCAAAATGTCTGCAACGAGAGCACATGGTTGGGACAGGACTTCAAAAGGTACAGGGACTACAGTTCCAACGGAAACCATCCTTAGAGGGGGCAAGGGATGAGGACGCCGCCTACGCGGGCTGCGTGGCCTTGGAGAGCTGGGCGGCAGCGGCCTATTCTGCCCCGGTGCCCGGGAGAGCAGTTAGTAGCTGAGCTCTGCATGCAACTCAGGATTCAGGAAGTCGAAGGACAGAACAAAACGGCTGCGGGTTGTGCAAGCAGCACCTGGGGCTTAGAGCAGGGGCCCACTGGAAAAATCGGTGTGGCCCCGAGAGGTCCAGAAGGTGGGCTGATCATTAGCGTTAGTATTTCCATTTTTTCAAGGAGAAGACTGGAGTGAGGCCACGTAGAGACACAAGACTAGGGCTGACCCAAGGAAGGAAGGAGAGGAAGCCCACGCCACTGGATCTTACCTCTTCTGCATCTTCTGAATGGGTGGAGAGCTGGTCATGCTGAATAATCTCAGCATCCTCCTCTGTCGGTCCGTTGCCCACCCTGATCCCACCAAAGTTGAGAGTTCCCTACACACATGAACAGAAAGAGTAGAATTTGCCTGGGCTTTAATGTGACATTTTGAGGGGGGGAAGGGCGAAGGTTAGTACATACAAACCTCAGAAAAGCATATATGCTAACAACGAAAACGAAACCCGCTGGTCAAATGGCTAAGTCAAAATGGACCACGGTTCCCGCCCTGACCACTGCCACCCCAGCCCCAGCCCCAGGTGCGTGTACCACCGCGTCCCACCGCGTCCCGGTGGGAGGGTGCACACAGCTCTGCCTGCTGCACCAGGAGACACCAACCTCGCCTTGGTCACTGCTCATTGCAAAGCCTGTGCCAGCGGGGACGCTCAGTATGAACAGACTCTCCTAACAAGCGGAGCTCTATCTGTGAAGCTTTCGGTGGCCTGAGTTTTTCTGCAGCTGAACTGAAGAGCAGACTTTCTAAGGGGGAGGGGTTCCCGCAACCTCTCCCAGAAATGTGCCGGGTCTCTGCCGGGGAGCAAAGGGCTTCCTAGGTCAGGGAAGGGGAAAAAAGCTTAATGCACATAAGCTTGTGGCTAGGGAATACCAAGTTTTAAAAAAAGAACAAAGGCTCCCTCCCTTCAATAGAGGATTCTGGAGTGTGAAAACAAGTCTTTCATAGGCGCGTGGGCAGATGCTGATGGGGTGTTCGCTTCTGCTCCCTTCTCAGGCAGAGTTTTCAGTGGGGTCTCCAGAGCCAGAATTTCTGCATCAACTTGATTGGGAAAACCTCGGGTTTACTGAGGCAAAAGGGCCCTGTGGGCACAAAAACCAGGCAGAACTGGGGTCAAGTCGAACAGGTACCAATCAGCGCTCAGCCTGCCACGGAGGGGCGGGGCTTAAGAGGCGGCCCGAGACCCACTTCCCTCGGTTTCTGGCTGGGGGCCGAACGAGGCCAGACTGGGAGACCGCGCTCCTCCTGCAGAGCGGCCTTCCGGGCCAGCGGCACCAACAGCGTGGGCGCAGGTGCGGCCCACCGCCCTGCGGTTACTGACCGCCGGGCCTCACTGTGTGCGCAGGGTCTCTCTCTTCTGGCAGTGGTTCTCTCGTGCAGGTTGGAGGAGCCGCCCGTGGCATCAGAATCACCGCACACGCTGCGTTTCAGTAAGTAGACATTCTCAAATGTCTCAAATGCTACTCCCGGAAAGTGTGAATGTATACAGGCTTGGGGTGGGGCCTGGGAAGTCTGTATTTTAAAAGAACTATTTCCCAAGGACAGACTGTAGGATCACTTTGTCAAAATTGAAGATGCACGGGCCTTTTGAGAGGCAGCAACCCCACCCACTGCGGGGAACAGGCTTGTGACATTGCGTCAAGGCCAAGGACGTGCCCTGCCCTGTTATGGTAATAGCAAAGACCTGGGAACAGTGAACACGGCCATCAGTGAGAAAGGGACTCCATAATTTTAGCATATCCACCAGAATGGCCTGTGGAGCTAGGCGACTCTGAAAAAGAGTTTCCCTGTGAAACCGTCTCTAGGAGACACTGCATTTTTAACAGCCTAGTAAATCAAGGGGCAGAACAGATACAGTTCAAACACGACTCCTAATGTGTTTTACTTTTCCTATTTTTTTCTTCCTTTTTTCCAATGTGTTTCTAATATTTACTACCTATATGTCCGCACACGTGCACGTGTATCGATAGAGGGCAGATCTAAGCTGACATGTGCAGGAGAAACTCAAAGGCATCATACCCTTGAGAAGGAGAAGGGTGCTGGGGACAGGGACGCTTCTGGCTTGCATTTGCATTTTCTTTTTGTTCTCGAATTTTTATGAGACTTTATTTGAGCCAAACAGGCGACCTATCCTGGGGAGCAAGATCTCAGCTGCTCCCTTACTGGCGCTCTCTAACCAAGCGCACCTGGTGCTTTCATTTTACTTTTCAGTGTCAGTAGGGGATTGTCCGGGTCATAGAATTATTCCCACTTTTATTTCTTCTCCTACTGATCTGTTTTAATATGCTAGGAAGCAAATATAAGGTTCGCCAGGTGATTCTGATGTACAGCCAGGTTCGGGAACCACTGAAGCCCTGGGCACCTCCAGGTGACACAAACATCACGCCCGACAACCCTCAGAAGGCGGGCTAAAAGAGCAACAGAGAGCGTGGGTGACAGCGGAGGACGCCCGGGGTGGGTCCCAGGGCTCGGAGGCAGGCTTCAAGGCTCCGGAAGCAGAAGGCCCGTCCTGAGCTTTCCCCAGCCAGAGGATAAGGTGAGGGGCGGACAGGTTAACCCTCCCCGCCTGACACTGACGACTGTCCTGCCAGAACATGGGGCACGAGAGTTACAGGAAGGGGAATGGGACACACGCACACCAGCAGAAAACAGACAAAAAATTAAACGGGCATACACAGCTCACGGACAACCGAGAAGACTCAGCACAGGACTAAAACAGGTCAGCGTTCACATCCTTAGCTCTGGGGGTCAAAAAGCCAGGGCCCTGTTACGGAGCTATCATCCCGATGCCTTCAGACTGCCCACCAGGTGTTTGGCTGGCAAACAAACAAACAAAAACGAAAACAAAAACCCCACCCAGTGGGCTGCGAAGACGCTATGCACGTGCAGGATTCTGCGCTAGGGACTTTTAACGTGAATAGTTGGAAAGAAAAGGATGCCAGATTCAAAAGCATTCAGGCTGACGCATGAGGAGCACACCTTAAAAACACTGAGACTAGCAGGAAGAAGAGCACGTGGAAAAAATGCCAATAAATGGATGGCACGAGTGTGGGCTTTAAGTTTTTGTAAAAAATTTCTCGTAGGAAAGGAGAAAGTATGTCCCTACTTGAAAATAATTTTAAGCAGCCATATTACAATATCTTCTGATCCAAAATATCACCCCTCTTAGACTGGTTCTAGAAGGATGATCACAGTAGTTTTCTTAAGTTTCAAATGATCAGAAACACCTAATGAAAGAAATGGTGATCCGTCTAAATATTTTCTGCTGTTTGAAAGGAGTATGTGCTACCAGGACCCAAGAGTACACGAGTACTCATTGATGGTGAGATGTAACGATCTTACAGATCCATGATCTAGAACAGTCTGCACTAGTTTGATATTAGGATGTTGTTAAGATTTTGGCTAAGAGATGTTTTTAAGGGCAAATATTGAAATGCTTAACAGTCAGAGTGCTGGCACTGACCCGTAAGTTGGTATGGGAAGAAGGGAACAGCCGCACGGCGGACGCCTCTGGCCCCTACACCAGACGAACGGTACACACGAGACGCACGGCAGAATGGGGCTCTCGAGGGAACAGCTAGGGGTATGAGGGCTGCCGAGCTCCTCACGAAAAAGCAGACGTGCACGAGCTTCCGCTGGAGAGACGGTTACGTCACAGCCACGTGGACCAAATGTCCAAGCATCGTCCTGCAGCAGAACTTGAAGTGTCGGAAGTCGATTCAAGAATTACAGAGGTGTTCTCGCTCCGCGCTGAAAACTCATCCAGCCCATGGGCACAGAAGACAGACATGGAAGTCGAGGAGTCCCCGAGCTGCCACCTTGGATTATGACCATGGGACTTGGGGGAGGGCACGACAGCCACTTTGCTTCCACAGACATGTCTGTACTGACATATTTGGACAGAACGCAGCAGACCAACGGGAAAGATGATGTCAGAATCTACCCGCGAGAAGGGGAAATCTTTTCTGTTGTCTCAGTAAACAACAAGGACATACTTCCCAGAGTACACACGTCCCATGCTCTCAGTATAGTTGAAAAGAATTCCACTGCACTGTTTGCTACCTTTGGAAACGAAACGTGATGGGTGATGGATTGGTTTGAGTTCACTCACTGTTGCAGCCGCTGCTGCCTCTAGTCCCTGTTGGCTCGGGGCTGGGCTGACTGGGGCCTCCACGGGTTGCCCTTCCTGAGAGCGGATGGAAGAAAAGAGGAGGGGAGAAGGAAACAGAAGAGGGAGGGAGTGAAGGGGGAGACGGATGCAGGGCACATGGAAGGATGAAGACAGTCAGAGAGGGGAGAGGGGGGGTCTCGTAACTCCGCCGCTCTCCGACAGGAGCACAATCTAACAGCCGTATGAGAGTCATGCAGAAAGATCTTTCGGGCTTTACCAGTGTGCTAAGTAAGCATCGCTGCGTAGCTGGAAATGAACATTTGGCAGCTTAAGTGTGTGTGTACAGAATTCATATGCACACATACATTAAGTAAATACAAGTATGTGTGTTGCTTTTTTAAAAAGGAAAGAAAAAGAAAAACAACATGCTTCAAACCAAAGCTTTTCCCCAGATGTTTTGGTCGGTGCAAGTATCACGGTCTCATTTGAAAAGAAACGGTCTCAGCGTCAGCCCTGTGGTCGCCCAGGCAGACCGCACGAGCGGGGTCGCCCGGCTGCGGCTCCCGCAGCCCTGCGGTGTCTGGTGCTGCATCTACACAGACCCAGACCTGGGTTTTGCCGAGCACAGAATAAGCAAGAGGTGACCAGGAGACGTACAAACTTATAACTTATTCTCTATACCCGAGCTACTCAAAGCCGAATCCAGATGTCTGGGCAGCGGAAACATAATTTTTTGATTTCAGTGAGTCCAGTGCTCATGCTAGGATGGGACACGAATGCATTTTAGGAGTAAGTGGACGTACGCACAATTCTTCAGATGCAATGAGGAACTGCCTTGATCTTAAAAAAAAAGCTGGTAACTTTCAGCAACAGAAATACACCTACCAGATGCTTCCTCCTCAAATACTGATGGCGAAGGATCAGAGGCTTAAACAGTAGCATCCACGGCACACAGAGCAGAGCGACCACGACCAGGAAACACTGAATTCCTTTCTGCGAAGAAGGACAAGGCGCCGCACGTTAATCAAACATGCAGTTTCCAACTCCAGCACGATTTCACCCCCGGAGAGCACCTTCTTACTGATCTGTGAATAACGCTATCCAGCTTCTCAAAGTGCTAAGAAGATGTGGCGAAGCCCAGAAACCCGTAGGATGCGAGTTAGCATCCTACCCTTTTTGGAGGCAGAAATGACAATAGACCCTCCCGAGTAAGGAGGAAGGGCTGAATTTAGATCTGGATGTATGAACTGAAAACCAAACTCTACAGAAAGGGATTTTTAAAGGTTTTTTTAGGGTCGCAGAACCATCTCACTTCTCGGCCTGGGGTAACCACCGAAGACAGTCCATCTCTGGGTTGACGTACCTGTCCAGAGTATAGCATTGAGTTTTCCACGTCCTCGTAGGAAAAGAGGAACATGTTTATGAAGTGGATCAGAAGGCTCGGTGCTTTCTCAGACGTGTGAGCGTCGTAGGCCGTCCACTTGTAAAAAATAAGGATGACCAAGTAGCCAAACAAAGAGGTCATGAAGATTATTTCGGGAATAAATCCAAAGTAGATATTCAGGGGCTTCCTAAAATAGCTAAAAAGGAAGAGAGGAAAAAAATGTGAAAAGTAAACAGACCCGGGGTCACCCCTACACCAAGTGGAGTCCTCGCTAGATTGTTTCCTGACGCAGCCTCAATTCTGTCTTTACCACTTTAAGAAGCAACAGCCAGAGGCACCGGAGGCAGACAAGCAGAATTAACTACGACTCCCCAGCCGCTGGACCGCGAACAGTACCGTCCCCACCATTCTCTCATGGAGGAGAGACTGGAAAATCTAGTCCGTTCCAAGACAGAGTTCATCATTTCATGTGAGTTACACATCAAGGAAAAAAAACTCACTCATTTTGATGAAAATTATACAAGGTTCCTTCAACGGTCTTTACCACAATGCTAAACTGCTAAGGGAATAATGTTAAGTACACGACACTTAAGAACATGAGATTTCTTAAAAGCACTTTAAAAATACATACATAAAATGGGGTTCCGAGCGACTAATCCCTCCCCCAAAGTGTCATCAATTCCTTAGGCAAAAGCATTATCTACACGATGCACGTTCTTGTGACAGAACCAGGGCCACTCACATGTGGTTGAAAAGGCTCAGGCTGACCCCAAACGTCATGTGGACGATGCCCAGGATAACCGACATCTTCATCTTAAAGGAGTTGAGGAAGGTCAGTTTGTTGGTGGCGATGTTCCAAATCTGTTACAACCCGAGAAAGCGAAAATGTATCACAGAGAGTGCTC
Source organism: Carollia perspicillata (assembly GCA_004027735.1). Taxonomy (NCBI): domain Eukaryota; kingdom Metazoa; phylum Chordata; class Mammalia; order Chiroptera; family Phyllostomidae; genus Carollia; species Carollia perspicillata. The sequence continues at coordinate 19,887 of PVKM010010122.1, read as the reverse complement.
AAATGGAAAAATAGTCATGCAGTTTTTTACAAAACCGGGTCTTAAAAAAGATTATGGAAAATTCTAAACATATGCGTCAGTGGAGGGGCGATGTAACAGCTCCCACGCACCCATCGCCTGGCTCCAACAGTTGCCGCCCCTTCGCTCACTCTTGACTCCTGGTCAGGCTTGTCTCGTCACACCCCTAAGCCACCCCCACCTCCGGGTTACTGTGAAGGAAAGTCCAGACGTCCTATCACTTTACCTGTAAATATTTCAGGGCGGATCTCTAGAAGGTAAGGACTCCTTTTAAAAACATGGCCACAATACTGTTACCATACCCCAAAGCGTTGACAATGATTTTTTAATATCAAGAAGTATATAGCTAATATTCAGATTTCCCTGACTGTGTCCAAGTTTTTAAAATTAACTCATTTATTCCAAGTAGGGTCCCAGATACGGCCTATACGCCATGATTGTTGATATAGCTCTTATGTCTCCAATCTGTAGGTTCTCCCTCCAGCCCTCATTTTTTATTTCTTATAAAACATTTGTTAAAGAAATTGGGTTGGTTATCTGTAGATGTTCCCACAATCTCTGTTTTGCTGATCATGTCCCCGTGGTGCTCTTGGTCCATCTACTTTTATTTTTTAAAAGATTTCATTTATTTATTTTTAGAGAGGGGAAGGGAGGGAGAGAAACATCAATGTGTGGTTGCCTCTTGAGCGCCCCCTACTGGAGACCTGGCCCACAACCAGGGCATGTGCCCTGACTGGGAATTGAACCATTGACACTTTGCTTCGTAGTCTATTAATCCTCATTTTAACAAGAAACCTTTCCAGCCCATGATTACATTTTTGCCCTGTAATTTTATAACCCTTACTGTCTGACACTTATTCTTCACTTTGCCCTCCCCCTTTTCTTAAGCACACACTACAAAAGATTTTATCACACTTTATTTGCCTAAGTATTCAAAAAGATAATTAAATTCTGGGATAAGTTCTTACAAATATATAAAAATAAGAATGGAAATCTAAACCCATAGGGAAGAGCTATTTCTATTGTGTTAAAACACATGTGGAAGATAAAACCCAAATAGATAAACCAGGAAGGAGCCCTGAAAATCCTTCCTCCCAGAGTCCAAATATCACCAGTCACCTCTGAGATGAGCGGTGCAGGAAGAACTGTTTTGGCTCCCAAGGCACTTGGGTCTTTTCTGGCTTTCCAGTACGCTGGACAGACCACCCAAGGTTTTCCAAAAGGATGTCAGCTAAAAACCAAACCACCACCTTCACTTTCATGCTCTCGCGTTCGGGTCACAATCTGAAATCTCAGCGCCGGACACGCAGGGAGGAAGCGCTCTTACCGGGTCGATGCCGAAAGGGTACGGCCCGCCGAAAACTCCAGGGACAGTCGGGTTCAGCTGGAGCACAGGGTTCCCCCGAAGCGTCTCTTCCCTGCCGCGTCAGGAGAAAAGCTGCATTTACTTTTCGTCAACAGAGGGGAACTACTGGGTCCGAAAACTGATTCCAAAAGAAACTACTACAGCCGCCCCGTCCCTTCAGTGCAAGAGCAGGGGCTGGCATCTGAGATGAGAAGAGACCAGAGATAGCAGCAGCGACCGATTTAAACACACGTGTACAACCCCGTAGGGAATTTGGAGCATCTGCTGTTAACGTGCACAGCGAATCCATGTCCCTAATCTGGTCTCAGTTCCCGGGGACCGCCGAACAGACCACGGAGCTCTGCCCAGGCCGGAACGCCCCAGGAGACAGGGCGTCCTTCTGAAAACAGAGACGCTGCCAACCAGCTTCTACAGGAGTGTTCGTTCGCCGCTGGGACAGAGTCCGCTCCGGAGCATCGGAGCAGACTACGAAAGGAATAAGCTTTGACTCTTAGCTTCGTTTGCAACTTACGTCCAGTTAGATAAAAACATGGGCCGCACGCTCCAGGACGATCCGAAGATGTTGAGGGACTTGGAAAAGCAGTCATTGTAGATGAGGCCAGTGTAGATGGAGAACACACCCATCAAGAGAATTATGTACCGCCCGCTGAACACAGTGCTGAACATCTGGGGGCCGGAAGGAAGAGGTCAGCGAGCCGTGCTCACCGGAGCCTGCGCTGGGACAACGTCGGTTAGGGACACTCGGCCCTCCCTCTCACAGCGCTTCCCCCCCTCCTGGGTCAGAGTACAACACAAACTCGGACTTCACGCTCACGGCACGTGGCCTCTTTACGTGTGAAAATGAACAAAATTTCTCCATAAATTCATGATAAAAGACTTCCAGGTCATAACTTGCACAATGAATGCTTGAGAAAGCACAGAGTTTCAGCCTCCTGCACGTGTAACTTAAATGAATATTACCTCATTCTCATTCTTCTGGGAGAGGATCCGGCTCTCCCTTAACACCATCCATACAGCAAAAAGGGTCATCAGAATGCCATGGCCAAAGTCCCCAAACATCACGGCGAAGAGGAAGGGGAAAGTGATGATGGTGTACGGCGCTGAAAAGAAACCGGAGGACGTCAGATGGGCACCGGGCTTACAGGGTGGGCGCTTCGCAAGGTGTGTAAATGTCTGGTCACTGTGTTGTGCACCGGAAACTAACGTAACGGCGTATGTCCCCCGTGCTTAAAAAACTAATTAATAAAAAACCAAAGAAGGAAAGAGGCAAAGCACAGAAAACCTCAAATCCCAACACGCCACATCCCTCTCCATACGCTGAGATCACGGTAAGGTGACTTGCTCCCAAGCCGGCCAGATGGATCTCGGAGAGAAGCTTCCCTCTCAAAGCAGCTCTGACGGCTGAATTACCTCGGGCATTTTACACAAAGAACAACACAGGAAGTGAAAGTTTTTGCCTCTAGCGTTGGCAACAATGTGTTCTGTTCTTTAATTCCTTTTTTCTAACCCCTGGGACACTGCCCCTGGAGCCGGCCAGCTTGCTTCTCCTGTGTAGTGACCACTTTCCAGCGGAGTAAAGCTACTGGGCAGGTGGGGAAAAGCCCAGAACCCGGAGCAAAGCAAGTGCCGCAGAAGACTCCAGCTGAAAATGAATCCTCAGACTCTTGACTTAATACTTAACTCTTCAAAGCAAGGAGAAATCTGCTCTCTGCCTCACGTGGTCAATAATTACCGTATTTTCTCTAACCTGGCGCAGGGAAGCCATCTTAAAATGTAAGATACCTTGGAAAAAACTTTTTGCTTAAAGCGGTTCCTGCAAACGACGTGCTAGGGAAAGGCAGGTGCTTCATGGCTGTGAGGGCCACGGGAGACTCCAGTCCGCTGAGCTCATTCCTGTGAAACCACCTCCTCTCTACATACGTAAGATTTTTCTCCTTTGATAGGAATTTGAATGAGATCATGTCTATACTTCTTTCAAAAGTTAGTAATAAAATCATGAAAATGTTACACAAATTTCTATTGTATGACTTTTGCTTCACAATCGACAGTTCTCCATGTGACTTGTACCGTAAAACCAGAGAACAGGAGTGCCTTGTGGAGATAAATGGGCCCCTCTTTACAGGAATCACACTGGGGCTGAGGTCTTGGTATCTTTAGTTTTTTTCTTTTTAAAGATTTTATTGATTTATTTTTAGAGACAAGGGAAGGGAGGGAGAGAGGGAGTGAACATCGATGTACGAGAGACACATCGATCAGTTGCCTCTCTCACGCCCCCAACCGGGGACCTGGCCGGCAGCCCAGGCCTGTGCCCCGACCAGGAATCAAACTGGCGACCCCTGGGTTCCCAGGCTGGTGCTCAATCCACTGAGCCACACCAGCCAGGGCCATGTCTTGAGTTTTAAGCCAGTTGTTCAATAGCATTTAAAGTGATGCACTGAAAGATACAACAAGAAAATAAAACCTCTAGAGAGAAACGATTCAAGCTCTTTTACCTGGATTTATCTCTCGGTAAGTTCCAATTCCATAAGCATCTACGATGTTCTGAAAGCCATACGTGAACTTGTTCGTTTTGTTGTAGGTGGGAGGAGTCTGGTTTGTCTGCATCCTGTTCAGAATGGACGGCACGGTGGAACCGCTGTGTTCCTGGGGAACAGTAAGTGCGTGAATCACGACGGGCCGTCCGAAATATGTACCAAACCCCACTGAACGGTACGCGCAAAATGTATTTTATTCTATGTAAATTATATCTCAATCTTTCACAGTCTTCGGGGAAACTGAAACTTGGTATAAAATTTACAGTGAAAGATTTAGATTAAGTCTTGGGAAGAAAACCTTACTGTGAGAAAATGTTAAATTCTAAAATGGCACGTCTTTCTCCGGAGACACCCTCACCGGCCTTCGGTGGCCGGGCAGCGTCCCCTCCCGTTTACGGAGAGAGCGGAGCGCGTGCTCCGACTCCGTTCCTGCTCTAACCCCCTAATCCCTTGCAGTCCAGTTGCACACGCTTTTTCAAAGTGGCTGCTGGTCACTGGGTTCAAAGGCCTTTTCTCCCAAATGCAACCTTGACTCTGGAGATCTTCGTCTTCTTGGGTAAAAATCTGATTCCGTAGGAGTCCCCTCCTGCTCACTAGCTGTGCTTTCTACGTCTCCTTGCTGGCTGCTCCTCCTCGGCCCATCCCAGAACGTGGCGGGGCCCTCAAGGTGCCATCTCCGGCTTCCTTATTTCCTCTCTCGGAGGTCTCACTGCCTTCCACCCTCAGGAACCCCACGTTTTCCCTTTTGCCTCTGCCACTGAGAA
>PVKM010010122.1:0-15105 GCA_004027735.1 Carollia perspicillata | reverse complement strand
AAGAAAACCTTACTGTGAGAAAATGTTAAATTCTAAAATGGCACGTCTTTCTCCGGAGACACCCTCACCGGCCTTCGGTGGCCGGGCAGCGTCCCCTCCCGTTTACGGAGAGAGCGGAGCGCGTGCTCCGACTCCGTTCCTGCTCTAACCCCCCAATCCCTTGCAGTCCAGTTGCACACGTTTTTTCAAAGTGGCTGCTGGTCACCGGGTTCAAAGGCCTTTTCTCCCAAATGCAACCTTGACTCTGGAGATCCTCCTCTTCTTGGGTAAAAATCTGATTCCGTAGGAGTCCCCTCCCGCTCACTAGCTGTGCTTTCTACGTCTCCTTGCTGGCTGCTCCTCCTCGGCCCATCCCAGAACGTGGCGGGGCCCTCAAGGTGCCATCTCCGGCTTCCTTATTTCCTCTCTCGGAGGTCTCACTGCCTTCCACCCTCAGGAACCCCACGTTTTCCCTTTTGCCTCTGCCACTGAGAACCTGCCCCACTACGTGCTTGGCATTTTCGTGTGGATTTCTGGGCAGCCCTCCAGGTGCCTGAAACTGAACGGAGCATCTTTGGTTTCCCTAAGTTTCCGCTGCTGAGCTTTTACGTCTGTGAATGGAACCGTTATTTTACGAGCCGCCCAGCCTCGATGCCTCATAAACATTGACATTTCCTTCTCCTTGTATTTCTCCACACGGTGCTAGAAGGCAAGTACACCCAATTGGTTCTTCCTTCAGAATGTCTCACAAATTCATCATTATTTTCTTCTTCTATTGTCAGTTCTTACCCCAGGGGTCCTTATAATTTACTAGTCTCATTTAAAATAACCTCCTAACTGACCCCCACCTGTAGACTATTCCCCAACCCAGCCAAGATACTATCAACAGTTATCCCTTTTTAAAAGAAAGATTTTATTTATTTATTTTAGAGAGAGGGGAAGGGAGGAAGAAAGAGAGGGAAGAAACATTGATGTGAGAGAGAAACATCGGTCGGTTGCCTCTCGCATTCCCCCCAGTGGGGGACCAGGCCCACAACCCAGGCAGGTGCCCTGACTAGGAATCGAACTAGCGACCTTCCACTTTGCGGGATGCTGCTGAGCCAACTGAGCCACGCTGGTCAAGGCCAGATTATTCCTTGAAAACTCTATTTTCATCACGTCCTTCCGCTCCTAAATAACTTCCAATGCCTCTCTATTCCCTCTGGAATAAATTTCAAATCCTCTAACCTGGTATTTGAAAACCTTTCCCAATTAGGTTCTAACCTACCTCCCAGTCCGTGGCCCACCCATCATAACTCCTGTTCTTGCCCGACCATGAACGGTCGTCCTGTACTTCCTGCCTTTGTCCACGTTTTCTTCTCGCCATCGCTGATCGACATCTTACCCATTCTTCAAAGCCCCAGTGCCGCCTTCTTTCTGAAGCTTCTGGCCAACCATCCTCGTTGGCAAAGCTAGCACCCTGCCTCCACACACATACGCCACCCTTAACACAGGCCGTCTTGCATGTTTGCATGTCAGCCTCTCCAAGGAAATGGTGACACACTTGAGGTCTCCTATTTCACAGCCCGACTCAGGTCGGTGCTTTGCTCGGGACAGAGGTTCTAACTCCTAAGTGCAGCGCCAGGGTTAGACTGCAGGAGCAGTCTGGCGGACTGAGAATGGGGTCAGGAAATGACGCCTGGTCCTGAGCTACTCTGAAGAATCCCAGACACGTGACTAGGTCATTTAATCTTTTTGGAACTGCAGTGTACACATCTGGAACAAAAGGACACGTATAAAATGTATTATCAGGATGCAAGATGAGCACGAGTGTCTTAAAGAACTCTGAAAGTAAAAATGCCATGCAAGGTAATGAGTGTGACCGGTGACGGGAACCTCTTTTCCTGGCCGCTGGCTGCACTGGGAGCGGCGGGGGACTCACCGTGCCCCTTCGGAGTGCGAACTGGATGGAGTCAAGGTCAGTGACAGGGCACCAGACCTCTGCAATCAGACACTTCTGAGTCACGTCTATGTTGCACAGGTTCAGGGTGTGGTAGATGGCCTTCATCTTCCGCACTTTGATGAACCAGACTCGGATGTTCTTGGCAGCTGCCTGCAGGACCCTCTGCCGGTGATCCTCCGTTTGATTCAAAACCTTTGGGAGAGAAAGGACCATGGGAGGGACCCCCGGCACCAACCCTCTGTCTCCGGTTACGAATGGCAAAGAGGCGTGGCTTTCTGAGAAGGGTTACTGGGGATCTGTCTTTTTTTTTTTTTCTTCCTTTGGCTACAGTGGCTTTTTGGGGAGGCCAAAGTATAAGAAGTTAGAGTTCCAGTTACTGAGATTCATTTTTGCTTAGCTTCAACCTCAAGAGAACCCCGAGAAAACAGATTTTACCTTTTCGCTACACATTCAACCTCACTACCAAATCTAAGACACAGCCACGTGGCCACTGGCTTTTACTGGGATTGTGGACGAGTGGGGACTTCCCATGTGAGGCCCGTGCCTCAGACTCAGAGAGGTCAGCATCACAGGCCCAGGCGCTGATGAAGGAGCGAGTCCACACCGAAGAACAGCTCGCTGCACAGCCCCCTGAACGCCGGCCCGCATCAGGGAACGGTGGGGAAGAGGCCGCGCCGACCCCGTCGCCTGCCTGTGTCAGGAGAGACCCCGTAACAGCAGACAGGAGGGTCCAGAAACCTGAGCGGGGAGTCAGACCGCCACACTCCACTGTCGTCGCCAGGCAGATGAGGCTTTACCTTCCTGTTGGGCTTGGCGGGGGTTGGGGGGGGCACTGTTTCGCTGCCGAGCCTTGGGAGACCAGACTGCCGAGACGAGGGTGGGAGAGCGGGGCAGGGACACCTCACACTCCGCTGCCGTGTTTGTCAGCAGATAGTCACGATCTTAGCAGCAGAAAAGGGGCTGAGCCGAAACTGGGCAAGCGACCCGCCACTCCTATTTCTGTGTGAACATCTATCCTAAATCTCTGCATCTCTTCGAAGAGGAAAAAGCTGTATATTAGTCATCTTAGCACAATCTCCGTCATAGCTCTTCAAGCGAGTTCAGAAAGCAGCAGTAACTACTCCCCGAACCATGGCCTTGGGCACTAGAACGCGACCTCCACTGACAGGTTTGAAAAAAAACAAAGCCACGGCATGGTAGGGAAACTCTTAGATCACTCAGGAATAAAGGAACAAAGCCACTTTTTCTCCTGGCTGTGGACAATTTCACAATTACTATTGTGCCTTCTGGGAAGATGCTGAATACACTTAACAAGCAATGTTCTGTTGGCTTTTTCTTTCCCTAGCCCCCCCCACCCCGCCCCCGCATCTCAGTCTTTGGTATTCAATCTTTTTAAAGTTTCAGCTCAGACAGCTGGGTTGCAGAGGCACTTTAACATCTACCCCTAAGCCCGGGAAGGGGTGAGACAGTCCTAGAAGCCAGAACGTACTAATACGGCCTAACACCCTCCGGCGGTTTTGGCTAAACAGGTAAGCATATGGCAAAGGAGCCGGCAGCAGGTCCGGTTGCTGGGTCACGTGTGGTGGGGGTCGGAGGGGAAGATGGGGGGGGAATGCGAACTGCAGCCTGTTTCGGAGGGCTCTGCCACTGCTGGGACGACAGGCCTCCGGGATCGGCACGTTTACTGATGTTCCGAGGGGCACTCATCACATCCCTTCAACAGGAAACAAAGCGCCGATGGGCGCCCTTCTCCTTCTGCCCACACGTAAATCATGACGCCGTCCCTGTGGCAAGCGTGGTGCGTGTGAACACACACGCCGTGATCTGGTGAAAATCTAGCGCAGTCTCCTTCTCGGGTACGAGAGTTACACCAGGACGCCTTGGCTAGCCCGCGTGGTGGACCTCCGAGGGGACCAGAGCGACACGCACGGAGGGGTCGGGAGCGGCTGCCTCTGTGCGCAGAGCGCGTGCGCGGGAGGGCGGAGCCGACTTGCACACACTTCTGGATGACCTGATTCCTTTCTTAACTAAGCACACGTCTGACTCATCGCGAGGAGAACTGAATCCTCTAAGCAACAACGATTTCAGAGGCTCCGCATTCCTGTCTCATTGGAGGACGATGAATGCTGTTTTTACCAGCCATTCCCCGCACCGCTTCCCCTGCTCCCGAGGGGACTCGGCTGGTTTTGGTGGCCTGAGCTGCTGCAGGCGCCTGGTCGACGGTTAGCGTTTCAGGGACGGAGACCCGTCTTCTGTTTCACAAAACAAACTCCCTGCAGCCCTCTGCGTACCATTTGGAGATCATCGATCCTGGTGTTAACTCCGGAAGCCATTTCCTTCCTCTCCTGGGGCGTCTCGGGGCAGGGATAGAGGGAGGCCCGGAACCTGGAACGCACAGACACAGCCTGGAGACACGGACACTTCTTGACCTATCCAGTTTAAATTGTCTCAGAAAGTACCCTCCTTCACTAGAAGGACCGAGGCAGGGTCAGTTCAAACCAGTGCATGAGCCAAACAGTGGTTCCTGGGGAGTGGCCTACAAATGGAATAATACCGGTGGAACTATCCCGACATTCTCTATAGCTACCCAATTCCCTTAGATTAAAAAAGCAAAAACCAGTAATATAAATTATTCTTTTTTAATGGCACAAAAGAAAGATCCCCTGGGCGGAATTTCAGAAAAACTTAAGGACGTGCACAACCGCGAGGTAGGCAGACCCCTCGTCCCGGAACAACGTCGAATTTATAGATCGAGCATCCAAGTTGCTCTCTTTCAAGACAAGGAGCTGTGGCTGTGACGGCACTTTACAAACCGAACTTGGGCCATTTCGAATTGTGTAAAATAGCCCTGACATTATTAAGGGGCATGTTCACCAGGTCGAGGCCAGCTAACAGGGCCTGTGTGCCGCTGTTCGATATTCTCGGGCTAAAGATCGCGGGGCCGCCCGGCTGCACCCTCCGCGGGCGCTCGCTCCTCTTACCCTTCGCAGATTTTCTTGACTCGGTTTTTCAGCTGGTCGCCTTGGAAGAAAATGATGAACACGGACTTGTGCACGTAGTCGCCCTAGGCCCCGGACCAGAACCGCGAGTTCAGCCTTCTACTCCGGGAGAAAACGTCTTAAATACCCCCCTGCCCCGGTGGTGCAGGACCGGCCGCGACACAGTGAGGACGTGCAATCCTGCACTTCCGCCGCCGGCCTGCACCCTGCACCCGGCTCTTCGGCTCCCCTACAGTCCCATCCGCCCGGAACCGCTCAGTCCCAAAACACTTCCTGCGTTCCTCTTTGATCTCAACCAGGAGCTTGACACAGACTCTAGGATGATTCTCCTCGTAGTACAAGTTAGCCCTACTTAGCAATTCCACTTTAAATCTTATATTGCCCGAATGCCCTAAGTACAGAGGAAAGAGAAGGGCCATTCTTGTCTGTTCCCCATGCTTCAAAACGCCCAGTTCGGAGCCAGACATCTTTTGGTCCCAGATAAGTAACAGGAAACATCTAAGGCTAAAGGTTAAAATGACTGCAAAAACCTATTTGCAATCAAAGTGATACACCGGCATAGCTTTAAGATGCCTGTGGCATGGCAGTTAAGGGGAAAAGAGCCGCCCCTCAAAGCAGGGGCAAACACAAGGGCTCCTCTGTGGGAGGTCGGAGGCAGGTGGCGCCGGGCTGGGTTACAGCCCTGAGCTCCCGTTACAAGACCTACTCCATGAGACACGGTTCCCTTGTCTTACAGTCACAGGGTCCTCCAGGGGGTTCTCGATTTCAGCCTGTCGCAGGAACACGTTCCCCCGGCACACCCGCCAAAGCATGCGCTCAAAGGTAGGGATGCGCTCCCGGTTAATCACGCCAGCCACGAAGCTGTGGGAAGAAGAGCCAGGGTGGGACATCTGTTCCGTGCCCTGGGGTGCAAGGCTTCGAGACGAAGGAGGGAAACGGGAGAGGGACAAAGACAATCCCCAGGCTGTGCACCGTTATGTCAAAAGGACTGGTAAGGTTTTATTCCTGGGCCAGGAGGAGAGTTGCCAAAACACAACTCAGGAACTGAATCCAAATCGACTTAGAAACACCTCTCGATGGGCTCAGAGGAGCGTGCGTCTGCAAGCACGTGAGGGCCAGCCTCTTGTTCTTTCGAACAGCGAAAACGAGCACGGCCCCACTGAGTACGGGGGGCTGAAGCGGCACTTACCCAAGCCTTAAAGGCGTGCCTCTTCCCAGCTCACTTGGCTCCAGGAGGGACGAGGACTCTTCCAACAGGTCTGGATCCGCCATCTGCTGATGATGCAATTCAGCCTGAATTCACAAATCAATTAATATCTAATGAAAATAGTTAGTGGCATGCAGGGAACGAGGAACCAGGAGATGAGTTCAGAAAAGAAAGATGGAAAACAAACCACCGAAAGAGAAGACATACCCACGAAAAGAACACAAGGAGAATACGGAGAGAAAAGCAACGGAAAGAAACAAGAGGTGAAGAAAGCGTAACTGACCCAGTAAAGCAACTGGGGACGCGGCTTAAGAAATAAAAAATTAAAACGAAAACAACATGGAATGATGGCGACATGTATAAATCTCACTTGGTGGAAGCCATTTGCTCTCTTATAGTTTCCTAAATGAGCCACAAAAGTACCCGGAAACACCTTTTCACGGGGATAGAGGCTGGAGTGTCTCTCCCTTCAGAGCAGAAACAAGGCAGCTCGGCGGATGCACCCAACGTCGCATTTCGGGGCAGTCACAAACTAGAACTTCCCCTGCGTGAGCACATGGGAGACGCAGACCCTCTTCCCAGGGAAGAAAGCAGAGCATTGCCACCGTGTGTGAGCTGGAGAAAGGCAGAAGAAATTTCTCCGGGTAGCTGGATTTTCTCTGCTCTTAAAAATGTAAAACATAAGAACTTTCAGCATGCCCACTGCATAAAACGCTCCCAACTGTGGGATTTTAAAGCGTATTTCTTTCTCCAAAAGGATAAGAAGCGCGACAGCTGGACGGGCCTGGGCCTCCACTGCATCCATAAAGGGAAGAAAAAGTGAAAACGCATCCGGATGTCCTAGTTTCCGAGCAGGAATCTAGGAATATTAAAAAGTCCATGTAAGCTTTACAGTTCAAGGGTTCTTGTGAGAACACAGCTCAATCCCACAATCTAAATCAGGTGAAGTGAAGAGAGTAACAGATATTAAGCCAACAGAGAGTGTGCGGGCTAGTTTAATTGTTTAGAGTTAAAATGGTTTCCACCATGGCAGTTTATACAGTGAAATGAAGGAGCAGAGGGACCTTCTCAGATGTGCTAAGTCTGCATTTCCTAACCTCTCTCGATGTGACACACCCTACCACTTTCTACGCCCACGAGGAAGGAGAAGCTGCCCTAAAAAATAAAGGCCAATCCCCGTGTCCACTGCCTGATCTCCCGGCGTCAATATCCATGCACTTCTTGTTTGACCGAGGACTAAGAGTAAGCCAGAACAGTCTTTGTCAAGAGCAAAATTAATTGGAAAAAAAAAATCAGGAAAATTTTTCTCCATCATTTTCATTCTGAATTTTAGGGTTCTGTTTCTGTCAACTCATTAACAAAAACCACCTCATGGGAACCTCAACTACAAGTCTGAAAGCCTGAAAAAGTGAAAGCAATTGTTTTAGGAAGTAAATTCTAAAAGCAGGATCAACTTTGATTGGAGGAAAAAAAAAGGGAAGGGCCACACTGAGCATGTCAGAAAAGCGGAAGGGCAGAGAAACACTGTCACGAGATTTGGAAAAGCTGGAGACAGATAATGGGAGCACAGGTTACCTACCACCTGCTGCCAAGTGGGAGTTCAGGGGCCCCTTTTGGTTTCTACGAAAAGTCGAATCAGATAAGCCACATGCGATTTATTTTGAGGATCCAGATGATTACCACATTCCAACTTGTTTTGGGGATTCCCTTGGCAGAAGACACCAGTCCAACAGACTGCTCCTCACAGGACTCCCGCCTACTTCCCCGTGGGGCCCACAAGACCTGGTCTAAATCAGCCCTAGAGATCAGGCTCAGAGCAGACTCGTGCTCTAACGGGGACAAACAATGTCATCTGGGACCCTTTTGCTTAAAACTTGCAAGCATATTCTAATTCATAATTTCACTACTTCATACCTAAGAATCCTATGTTTTAGACAGGAAAGTTAAAATTTTTTAAATAAAATAATCGTGCCTGCCCTGGCCGGCGTGGCTCAGTTGGTTGGAGCATCATCCCATAAGCGAAAGGTTGCGGATTAGATTCCTGGTCAGGGCACATGCCTAGGTTGTGGGTTCGATCCCCAGCCTAGGCGTGTACAGGAGGCAACCAATTGATGTTTCTCTCTCCCTTTCTCTGTCTCTAAAAGCAATGAAAAAATGTCCTCAGATGAGGATAAAAAAAAAATTAAAGTAATTGTGCCTGATGAGAAAATAGGATGACCAGAACCAGTAACTGAAGGCCTTTAAAGCAATCTCTAAAACCATGTCTTCCAGTATCTAAGTCCTAATCTGGGTTCTCTGGTAACACTCGCAACTCTGCCAGTGTTCCTCTGTGCCCTCTGGTTTATCCCGCTGCCCAATCAGGGCACTGAAAACAGGCCTTGAAAAAGGAAGGGGCAGGGCTTCAGCGGTCCCAGCTCTACTCTGAAGTATAAGCAGCATGTTTAGTTCAAGCTACGTTAGTTACCAGGAGAAAACGCGTTGATTCCCACCTAACGTTAGGAAAGAAATGGCACTTTACCACCTGAGGTATTCGCCCACACCCCAAAGGAGATGGCAGATGGAAAAGAAAAGTAAGGAAAGCAGATGAATGGAAAACTCAGAAGGAAAGGAGGGCAGGGATCTGCATGCCATTAACCATTACTTTTCCAGTCTTCTTTACGTTCTCATATGTTATGGTGCTTATGGGAAAAGATGCAGAGAAATCTCTCCGGCTCTTACAGGTCTTCATAAGCAAGAAGACTGAGAAAAGGATAATCATTAACAAGTCATTTTAAATGCTATGGATAAGAAATGGCGAAGTCGGATTTGTAATCATCTTAAATCATAAGAATATTCAATGTGTTTATTTACCTTTCCCCTTCGACACCCCTCACCAATCATAACCCTTCGACCAAAAGATGGAAAGAATCATTCTCTGATTTAGACATTTTTCTGCTAATTCATTATTGTAAATTATTAATCATAGTCACCGGAAAGAAGGCTTTGAAATTGGTAGTGTTTTAGGCCGTTTGCAAATCTTCTCATTTCAGGCATGGAAGAATATCTCATGGAAAAACCTATGTTTTCAAGATTTGAGGGTCTCAAGTTTCCTTATCTTTTGTGTTATTTAACGCGTGCCCTTGCACACGCACACGCAGTTACTCTGTGAGGTCGGTCTGTCGTGGCAGCGCGCTCCGGGGCTGCTGTTTAGTAACAGCAGGGCAAGGGCTATTGAAAGGGACCTGGCCGAGGCTGCAAGCCAGTGGCAAGAGCAGGCAAGGCCCTTGGAGAGAAGACCCAAAGTGGTTCTTCCCAGACTTCCTGCGCTGCACCGAGGACGCTGGGAACAAGAGGGGCTGATGACAAAAGCAGCCGAAGAACGCCTCACAGCCAAGACCTCGTGTTCCAAAGCACTTCCAGAAATGCGCGTGCATGTTTGATTGTTTTGCTTAATTAGGAGGGAAGAACAACTCGCTATGGATTGGGCGTGAAGGTCACGAAGACACAGAGCTAGGCTTCCCAGCATGGGCTTTTCAGGTAGGGCTGTGTCGATCACAAAGAAGTGCCTGACCCCTAACTCAGGAGTTTAAAATCTTGTATCGTCTTTCCAATGGTTCCTCTTATTTTATTTTTACTATTTTTAAAAAAATTATAACAAAGTTTAAATAACTATTTCTCTTAAGGGAGTCCATTTGTTGATCTTTATTCAGAATTTCTTGTGGCATGAACTAGACTAGGAAGCCTATTTCACTCCTTAAACTCGGGAGGTTATGAAAGACTTTTTCATACTTTGCAGCAACATCTCAGCAGGAAACAAACACTGTATCAAAAGGAAAAAAGAGGAGGGGGGAGAATTAAGCCCCAATGATGCTAAAAATAGCCGGGCTTTGATCTCAAGGCCAGGTTTACAGGGCATCTGGGGGCTGCAGCTGGAACACGGTTAGACAGGCTCACATCTGTGAGCACCTGGTGGCACCGAGTCTGGGACGTTTCCTGATGTGACTAAGTGATAACATTCCTTGAGCACTGGGACCCTGTCTTACTCATCGTAGGCCTCACAAAGAGTAGGCGGTCCTCAAATCCTCAGTGAATTAATGAGGGTGGATACAATGTAGGCAGTGAGCACACTGAAACTCCAGATTACTTGTTCATTAAAACCACGTGGCAAGGTGGCCATGCCTGTTGCAAAAGACCTGAAAGACTTGTAAAGAGTTAATCACACGGTCCCACGCCCTCCAGTGTGATGGTAATTGGGAACTGTGGAAAGGAGTTATCATCAGTCTCAAAATTCTCAACTTGGAGCAGGCTGAATATTCACACCAAACCTCTCTGAGTAAATATTACCAGATTCTGATTCTTGGAAGGACCAGGCAATGCAATTCATAAGACCTTTTCTGCTTTCCCTGGCCCCAGCAGATCTTTTTAATTAGCGTAGCTTCTCTAAGTTAAACCCTTAGTTATTGAGGAATGTATCACATTTTCGGATTTCTATTGAGGAATGTATCACATTTTCGGATCTCTCTAGCACCAGGGCTGTCCAACTAGCCGGCCCTGGGATCGGCTGGTGGAAGCACCCGCTGAGCCCGGCCCTCAGGGTGGCTGACAGAAGTCTGGGGCAGGGGGTGAGAGTCTGCATTCTGATGCTGCTGGTTGGAGAAATGCTGCCCTCGTCTAAGAACTACAGGGACTTGTCCTTTCCTCCAAAGACAGAAACTAAAAGTAGAACTGAGAACACAGCAGCTGCTCACTAAAACAGGCTCTCTATTTTTGAAAAGTTTTGCCACACACGCAAATTTTCTTTTGAGCAAAGGAAACAAAGAACTTTATGGGAAGGCACACTGAATGATGACTAGAACAATCTCTGAAGTGTCTGATGGTGCTAATCGGGGGCCAAAGTTGCCTGTAAAGAAGAGAATTACCCATATTTTGAGCCATCGGAAAAAGCACGTCCAGGTTGAAAGCTAAGACTCCTTCCCAAGTTTAATTAGAAGAAGGGAGGCCTGTCATCTGGCCACTTGGTCACCTGCATTTTTAATGCAGGAACTTATTAACATTTCCCCTGTGTGGCAATGCAGTTGAGTTGATGTGAAAATCCAGGACTTCTGAACAAGCATCCTACCAATATTTCCATATAGCATTAAAAAAACACTTACAAATTAAAGTGTTACGTGTGCTATCCACAGTAGTTAAAAGTGTGCCCAAAGATTGACAGGCCAACATAGAGAATAAAATTAAAATTTGATGACAAAAGGTTTGGAGATTAAACTTTTGCTATCATATCACATATAATCAAAAGTTTCTTGTCACTTCAATTTTAACCTTAAACATTTACTTACCTTAATATATAATGTAAAAATTTCAACTAACTATGTTCATACAACTACTTTAGGATTCCTTCCCCCATCTGGAGATGAAAAAATTACAAAAAATGAAAATAATATACAAAACTATGTCTGGCTGTGTTCTGCATGAAAAATGGAACATAATCTGATATTCCTTCAACTGAAACAGGGTGTGAAAATGGCACTGCTTTCAAACTAGCAAATTAAAATAATTATTGGAATAAAAATATGGCCCACTTATGCAGGTGTAGTATCAGCTGCAAAAATATTGAAATAAACAATAGTCTGACCTCATCAAAAAACTGCTGAGTTTTGCGAAGTATAAATTTTAATTCAGTCAGTTCCAGGAAGTTTCTCTTCAGAGCTTCCTGGTTGGTGTTGATTTCCTTCAGTTCATTTTCAATCTTCTCAAAATTAGCCTACAAAAAAAGAAAGAAAATCAAACTATTAACTCACACTAAGCTCAGTGTTTTTGCTCTGAAAGATATGAATTCATCTGTCCAACAAAATTTTTGCCACCCTGATGGCAATCTTATATCTACCCTGCAAATATGTTTTTTTTCCCAGGGCAATTTTCATTATGAAAAATTTTGTTTAAAATCATCTTTGGTTACATATTCTATCGTACATTTGGTTGAATTTCTCAGGGGACTTCAGATGGATAAAATAAATATTAAAATCTACTGGCTACTCATTTATTTAGCCTATGAGATTAACAAATTACTAGATAAACTGACATTAATTCAATAAGGCTTCAATAAGCCAATAAACATTTATTTAGTGGCATGTGATACTGTTCAACACACTGTTCCATGCCATAAAAAAGAGACTTCATTTTAATCCCATCCACGAGAAATCTGCAATCAACAGGCAGTGCTGACAAGGACAGTGAGAATTACTTTACTCTCCATCCACTCAGCAGTTCCTACATTTCAGTAGCAACAAAGTTATCCGGCTTCTCCAGAGCTGCTTACCTCTAAGTCAATCATGTCCCGGGGGAAGGGCACCTCCGGATTTTCGCCAGTGTCCATGATCGGAATATTAGCTTTTCTTATCTCTTTCTCGACAAATCCTAAAAGGACAGAATCGAAACATTCATGTATAGCACATGCCCGGAATTGCCAGTATTCGAGGAAATAACAATAAGATGCCAAACATGGCTAAAAAAGAACGTCACTCTAAGAAAGGTATTTTTACGTAAAAGAAGCAGAACCCGTAAATCCTTTTTTTCTCTACATTCCTCTTTCTCCTGCCCCACCTCCTCTAAAGCACAGTTCCTCCAGAGAGGGTTATCGTCCCACCGCTGCCTTCTTTCCTCTTCTGACCTTCAGACTGGCCCGCACCTGCTTCAGCTCTGCACCCCGTGTGACTGCTACCCCAGAGCATGACGGTTCTGGCCACAGGTGCTGCCGGGCCTTCAGCTGAAGAGCCCATTCAATAGCGTATTTGGAAACTGACACACTAGTAGACAACTCTAGGTGAAAGGGTTGCGTTACATTCGAAAAAGAGTTGTCTTTCTGTTGAAACAAAACAAACAGAGATCATGAGGCAGAATAAGACCCCAAATCACGAGAAAAATGTTGGCAACTACTGACATTTTTTTTAGGGTGGGGAGCAAATGTACCTATTAGCTAAGGGAGAGCTGGCATGGTAATAATAGCAAGATCTTGGGTTTCAGAGCCAGATGAGACAACCTGGACTCAAGTACTGATTCCATCATGACCACTTACATTATCGGCCCAAGTCACTTAACCTCTCTTATTTTCCGTTTCCTCATTTATTGAATGAGGTTAACACCCATCTTGAAGGAATGTTGTGGGAAATGAATGAAGTAAGGTACATGAACACCCTAACTCTCAATCAGACCTTAGTAACTGTTCGTTTCTTCCCTTATACATAAATAGCTCGGATTAAAAAGTGGCGAGGCTGACATCTAAAACTGATGGTAGTCTGGGTTCCATTTCTCAGAATTCTATAACGCAATTCTACTCTAAAACCCTTCCCACAAAAAACCAAACCAAAACAAAACAGTATTTTCAGCTTACAGCCTTGTTACCTCAAACAAGGTTTCCATTAAGTACTACCTTCCCCAAACACCACAAACTCTATCGCATACTAGGAATTCATCTTAACATCAGGACCGCGAGATTTTTCCTCCTTTCTTTTTCTCCTATATCATTTCCTCTCTTTATTACGAGAGCTGGTTTCTCTAATTTAAGACATGACTCATTATAGGACCCAAGTGCACATACGAAGCTTTCGGTCCATTTCTTCACATCTTCTAACTTCATTCACGAATTTGCGCTGGAAGACATTCACATCTGGATTTAACTGCAAAATGAGAACACAATACCAAATATTCAGACATTGCGTCTATTTCCTGTTTCACAAGCAACACATCCTGCAAAGCGAAAGCCGACTTTTGTGTCGACACATGATGCAACACGCTGATCCACCTTGGAGCCAGCTGCCCCAACGGAAGCTGAAGACCCTTCCTCGCTGCTGCTACCTATTGGGGCGGAGGCAAATCAGACACAGCACAGAAGGCTCTTCCCAGGCCCAGAGTCTCGGTGAGTCCCCTCCTCAGCCCACTGCCAAAGCTCTGGACCACTAATGCAACAGCAACTGCCCGGTTTCCCTTCTCTCCTTCTTCCCGATCAGAAAGAAACAGAAGGCACACTTCTCTTGTTCTTCCATTCCGGTTTTTCACCTTCGGAGTGACAAGTTGGTTCACTCATTCACACATCACAAGTAGTTTTCATTTCTAAAAAAATTATTATCTTAGTCTTCACCCAAGGATATGTCTGTTGATTTTAGAGATTAAGTGGGTTGGGGGAGAGAAAGTGAAACATAAACATCAATGTGAGAGAGAAGCATCAATTGGTTGCCTCCCATATGTGCCCTGACCACGGACCCAAAGTGCAACCCAGGTATGTGCCCTGACCGGGAATCGAACTGAGTTACTTATCACTTTGCGGAACAATGCCCAACCAACTGAGCCACATCGGTCATGGCAGAAAGAACCATTTCTTTTTAAAAAATATATATTTTATTGATTATGCCATTACAGTTGTCCCATTTCCCCTTCATTCCCCTCTACCCTGCATACCGCCTCCCACCCACACTCCCCCCCTTTAGTTCATGTCCATGTGTCATAAGTTCTTTAGCTTCTACATGTCCCACACTACTCTTGCCCTCCCCCTGTCTATTTTCTCCCCACCGTCTATGCTACTTATTCTCTATACCTTCTCCCCACCCTCTCCTCCCACTCCCCTGTTGCTAACTTTCCACGTGACCTCCATTTCTGTGGCTCTGCTCCTGTTTTAGGTGACTGCTTAATCTGCTTTTGTTTTAGGTGTGGATGTTAATAACTGTGAGTTTGCTGTCCTGTTAACTCTTCATATTTTTTATCTTCTTTTTCTTAGATAAGTCCCTTTAACATTTCATATAATAAGGGCTTGGTGATGATGAACTCCTTGAACTTGACCTTATATGAGAAGCACTTTATCTGCCCTTCCATTCTAAATGAAAGTTTTGCTGGATAGAGCAGTCTTGGATGTAGGTCCTTGCCTTTCATGACTTGGAATACTTCTTTCCAGCCCCTTCTTGCCTCTAAGGTCTCTTTTGAGAAATCAGCTGACAGTCTGATGGGAACTC
>PVKM010010121.1:0-35499 GCA_004027735.1 Carollia perspicillata | reverse complement strand
TAGTTAAGTGAGAGCTTGGCACTGCCACCAGATAGAAATAAGGTGTGATGGGCGAGATGAAACAAGGTAGAGGGGCAGGATTCGGCCCATGGGCCTGTGTTTGCCACCTGCGACCTAGAGAAAGGGCATGATGCTTGGAGTCACTTGTTTTGAAGTTTTGCTCTGCTTTTTACTTCATATAGGAATAACTCACAAAAAAATCTGTGGACCTTAATCCCCATATTTTTATTATAATGACATAACATTACTAACACTAATATTTCAAAATAATTCTGGGGATTAAATATAAAATGATTGTTATAACCCTTTTCGAAAATTCTACAAAGTCTCAACTTTTTTACTAGACTTCAACTTCAGTAACTTTTTTTATTACTTTCCTTCCTTTTTTCATCTCATTATATGGAGGCTCTCTCCAAAATAAATCATTAAGCTTTCCTAAGTTATCTCTCCACTGTCTTCCTTTCACATTCTAAAGAATGCAACATTTTATTTAAATCTCTAAAAATGTTATATTTCAGTAAAAATGATCAAATTAAACAATCCAGAATCCAAGGACTGCCACAATAGGAAAATCTACTCTACTGAACTCTACTTTGCTAAAACTATCTGTTTTATTATTACTAAAATTATTTTCAAATTCCTTATCCTTTTCATAAAATATTTTACAAACAAATTTTCATATATACTTTTTTCTTGTTCCTTCTTCTTTCCTTTCTTTTCCTTAGTTTATCTCTCTCTCCTTTTTTTAAAGCTGCTGCATAAAATGTCTGATCATGAGCAACACAGGTTTCAGAGATGCTCACCCTCTTTCTGGCATAATAGTGATGGCCCATCTCCCCATCTAAATATTTCCTCCATTACTGTCACTCCTGTCAGCTCAACTGATTCCAGACTATCATTGGGACTGTTAATACCACCACCTTCTAAATGTGGCCTTCCCAAGCCAATCAGTGAGCGCAGCGTTCCAAGACCTCATGTAACTTTCTAAACAGAAAATTCTTTTTATTATCCCACTTATTTTCTTTAACTCTGCTATAGTGTGCTATTTAAATAGTAGTGAATATACAGCTATATCTTGAAAGTTGGGATGTAGTCTGGGGCCTTTGTGTGCCATTTTTGCTTTCTTCGGTTACCTGATATCCGAGAGTTTCGGGTTGGGAGAGTAGGTAATTGGTGATATTGGTAAAAGCAGTTTCAGTCGATTCAGTGCATAGAGAGTGAAGTCTAGGTTGATATAAGTTGAGAACTGAATGAAGTAAAAGTCAGGGCAGGAAATGTAGTATCTTTTTCAACGTGCTTACTTAGGCTTGGAGGGAAGAGAGAGATGAGGGGCTGGAGGAATAAAGAGGGGACAGAGTGAAGACATTTTTCATTGTTTTATTTTTAATTACAGTTGAAGTTTGAGTATCTTTATATTGTGAAAAAAAGGAGAAATGAGGAAGTCACTGGAAATAGAGGGATGAGATGATTAGGACAAGAACATTCCCGAATAGGAGGAAAGTGCTCAGGTACAAAGTTGCCTGGAAGTCTTTGGATAGACAGTATTTATGTTCAAGTAAACAGGATGTTGAAAAAAGGGAGATGAGAGCAATTTCCCTGCATGAAAACGTGTAGTAACAGTCACGTGAATGGCAAATCTGTCTGTCTTTACACATAAGCAGCTGTGTTTTTCTTCATTGCTTTCTCTATGAATCAGAAAAATAAACGTATTTTGAGAACTCTAATTTTAATATGAACCACTCTTAAGTAACCTCTGTTCATGCCCTTATAGAAAAAGAGACTTTTTCCTCACTATCCATCTCTAAAATGGGAATTCTTTACTTTTATTACTATTATTTTTACTTTATGGATTATGTGTCTATTTGTGTATTTTTTTCCCCTAAATGACCATCAAAGTGATGACCGTTTCATTCTTACATTATGTTCTGGCCCAGACTGACCCAGATAACAATTATTTTGATGGCATATTTAGTAATTATTAATTTATTTCACAAGGTAGGTATCTATTATAGAAAACTTAATGAAATCTTATTCAGGATAAAAGGCACAGCACTGAATCTAATAGTTGGCTGTCATTTGTAGTTGTAAATACAAGTGAATATAGACCCTTTAAAAATTTTAAAACATGTTCTCAATTGCATTTGTGTGGTTATATTTAAGAAGATACATCACTTATGTTTAATTATTTCTGTTTAAAACATAATCTTAAACAAAGTACATTACTAAAATCATGTTTTATATAGTTTCTAGCATTTTTAATTCTCTTATACAGATGGCAGTTGTTTCTTTTGTGTCTATCTAGAATGGTACTGTCACTATGTTTGTCATCATCTTTGAGAACATTTTTGTAGAAACTTTCTATTGCTTTCTTGCCAATCACTATTTAGTGTAACTTGTTGAACCGTATGAAGTTGCTAATATTTAACTATTTTTGATTCAAGTGAATTTGTTGTTTTTATATACATTTTATGTGCATATGAAATATTTCATATTAGAATGTATCTACATGAAATACTACCCTAATTCATATTGTTTTTATTGCAGGCAGGCAGTGTGCCACCAAAGTCATCACCCTCCACTGACATCTTTGATATGATTCCATTTTCTCCAATATCACACCAGTCTTCAACACCTACTCCCAATGGCACACAGCCACCTCCCATACCCAGTAGATCTACTGAGATTAGTAAGCTTTCTAAACAAATTAATATTCTTTACTTCATTTGTATACATTTTAAATACCTAATCAATACTTTATGTGAAAGTGTATATCTTAACAAGCTCAGTAAAAATTTTAATTACCAAAGTATTAAGTTTATATATATTTGCCATATTCAGTTAATTATATTTTACTTTATAATTCAGAGTATACTATTAAGATATCATTTGCATTTAAAATTATTTTATGAAAAGTGATATTTTGGTATAGGGTTATTTACATTAAAATGCAAAGCACTTAATTATATTTTGACTTTGTTTTGGTGTTATGTTTGTAATGTTTTAATTTAATTATTAAAAACGACTCTGATGGTAATTATTTTAATGATTTTTGACATATTTAATAGAGCTCATTCTAAACTTTTTTGTTATCATGGAGTATATGGATAATCTCAGTTGAAGAAATACATAAATCTATGAATTCCATGATTTGGTTATTAACCCTTATGTGAGAGTTGTTTCTTTGATATCTAAAATGTTACAAATGCATCAATTTTCTGATTTTCCTTCTGTATATCTAGAAGGAACACAAAAGTCTTTTTTTGATGAATTGGAAAGCATCCAGCAGATGCTCATTGTCAGTATCTCGTCTCTGTGTTGTTGTGCATCCTGCCAGGCCACAGACCCTGAAAGAGTAGTTCCCAATGGCCATGGTCAGGCGTGATGTCCAAGGGGAAACTGAAGAAAAGAGAATTTTACATGATATGCTTTATTGCATCCTCTCTGGTTCACGTTAAGCCATTTTCACTGTAACTCTGAAGTTTTAGCTTAATGCTTTAAAGCATATCAGATCCCATAGTTGATTTGTTTCCCCTGTAGAACTTAACAAAGTATTTTGCTCATGTTAGGTATTCATTAAATTTTAGAGAACTTATTTCTAAATATGAAGTGATGACATTTGGAACTTTAAAAATCAGTTTATGGTAATATTCAATACTTTATACAAGTTAAAATATATATATATATTTTTTTTTTTCCGATACAACGTTACTCTGTAATACTTACATGATAGTGGTTTTAGAAAATGTTGCCAGTATCTTGATATTGTGATGAGATAGATTTTGTCCTTAAAATACCCCACAACTCTTCCTTTAGTGCTGTTTTTACTTACTTGGACTTCATCATAAATTTACTCATTCACTTATGTAATTCAGTGGGCATTTGTTTAGCACATACACTATACTTAGGTTGCATACTGGAATTTGAAATATAAATTAGCAACATACCCATGATGGAGGATTTTAATCCAAGTCAAAAAATAAATTGAAATGAGTAAATAGATTTTAAGATATTTGGAAGGAATAATCTATCAGGAGAGTAACTGATATTTCAAAATCAATTATGGTTTAGGATTTTAGACCAAATGTTTTTAATGGGGGAGAGCTGAGGTGGAGAAGCAGTAAAGAGTGAGTTGTGTTTTAGATGTCATTTGAGTAGTCAAATGGTGTTAGGGGATTTATCAATGAGAAATTGGTGTTAACACCTTGGTGCATTTTTAAATGTCTGTCTCTCCTAAGTGCCGAAGTTTAATATGTCAATAGATAGAAAGACTAGATAAATAGATAATAGATAGATAGATAGATGATAGATAGATAGATAGATAGATAGATAGATGATAGATAGATAGATAGATAGATAGATAGATAGATAGATAGATAGATAGATAGATGATAGATAGATAGATAGTCCTGGTTACCCCTTACTGTCTATACTGTCAATTTAAGGAAAAAATCTTCAACTTGTTTTTAATAGTAAAATTGTCTGAAACTCTAATCCAGTAGAGTTTTGGTAATAGGACTTTTTCTTTAAATCTTAAATATGTTCATTCATATATTTTTCATTATTTGCTAAATACATAAAAACAGAAACCTAT
The DNA here is from genome assembly GCA_004027735.1 of Carollia perspicillata. Lineage (NCBI taxonomy): Eukaryota > Metazoa > Chordata > Mammalia > Chiroptera > Phyllostomidae > Carollia > Carollia perspicillata. The sequence goes on along the minus strand of PVKM010010121.1, from coordinate 30,908 downwards.
AAGATTTCTACTGAGTTTCTCTTTTTACTACATGAGAACCCTGCTAATTCTCCAGAACATATTTTTTACCTTTGAATATGTATAGACTTTAATTATTCTTTTAATACTATGTTCCCTGATTGACTCTAAATTCCATGAAGGAAAGAACTTGGTCCTTTCTTACTACTTTAATCCTAACAAAAATTACCTAGCAAAATGCATGGCACTTAATATGTGTTCAATAAATATTGATTGGATAAATGAAAGAATTACTGAGTGAAGTATTACCTAATAGTTTATTATTTTATTTTTACATTAAACTTAAATAATTTTAATATTATTAATTACATAACAGATCTTTTTTCATTAGAAATTGACTTATGTGATATTTTGTTATAAATTTTAAATTCATCTGAGCTGACCAAAATATGTCATAGAGCTCAGTGATGTGTATTAATTTATTGATGTAATGATACTGATATATTAATATGTAAATGTAGTAGTTTCTTAAGTTGTGGGGAGTCATGAACCCTTGAGTATGATAAAAGTTATGAAGCATTTCAGGAATGTCAAAGATCCCTTTAAGCCCACTTGAAATCTTTGGCAGCTTTGAGTGCCAACTTCAGAAAATCTGTGTAATGAAAATCTCTATAGCTCTGATCAGCAGTTCTTTCTCTTTATTAATTCATTTTTTGACCAACATCTGCCATGTGTGAAGCATTGTTCAGGGTGCTTGTAGAACGGTGGTAACCAGGCTACTCCTCTAAAGAAAAGTTCCTCTTGTTCTCAAAATTCTGGGTTATTGCCTGAGCAACATCAGACTGAGGAAAGACATCATAAAAAACAATAATATCGATATGTTATATAAAAGGTGGCAACAAATTCCCATATGTTTAGGCAGCCCTGGCTTATTCCTTTTGTCCTGGTGTAACTATCGGTAGTGCTCCTTTCACTCTTAAAAGTCTCTTTATTTGGATGATAAAATGTGCCCACCTTATTTGTACAACACTTATCAGAACTGGAAACTTCTAAGCATTTACATTAGATTACATAATATATTAATCTGGCCCCCCAAAATGTTATAACTGGAGACACAAGTATAATGGGAGTGAAAGGGCAAGGCTATCACAGAACTCAACAACATAAATGTTATTTCTTACATAGCATCGAATTTAGAGACTATAGTTATAGTTTCCTGAAAAATGAAAGTCTTATTACATTTTAAATTCCCATGTCCGTATATAATTTGAAATTCTTTTTTAGTCAATTAAGGCTTTATTTGAATTAATTCAGAGGAAAGAAATTTCTTAACCATTTTTAAAACTTTTTAAGTTATATCATGAGAAAGCCTTATCAATCACAGACATTGATTTTAACTTGGATATTTCTTTTGTAATAAAAAATGCATATTTTATATGCACAGAGAGCTTTTTGACATTCCATTACTGCTATTCTTTCAATGACTTTATTGTTGTTCAATTACAGTTGCCTGCATTTTCTCCCCACCACTCTCCCCCACCCCAGCCAAGCCCACCTCCCTCCCTTGCTTCCACCCTCCCCCTTGTTTTTGTCCATGCGTCCTTCATAGCAGTTCCTACTTGTTTCTGGGCCTAGAGGCATTAAAAAATAACCTGTTTCATTGTGGTTATTTAGAAAGATGAAATAACTTCACACTACATGAGATGATGATGCTTAAATTTTTTCTGAGATAAAAATATATGAGCTATGAGTAAAACTACCTACTAATCTAGTAAGTCCTACATATTGCTTCATGATTGGATTGGCAAAGTCATCAGTAAATGAGGTAGGGAAGCCTCAATGAGTAGCACATTCATTTTAGTACATTTAAATTTCTTCAGTAAAATGTAGGTATTTTAACATATTAATCATCAAATATTTGGCGGATCTGATATTAAGAACCCTTAATTAAAGACACAAACATCTCTGGATAATGATTTTTTTGTAACTAGTTTTTCATATCATCATGAAATGAATCTTTGCTTACTTGTTGGCAATATAAGCTCAGGAAAGCCCAGAATAAAGCGTAACTGTGGATAGTGGCTCATTTTGTCATGTAAGTATTTCTTTATATAATTCTGTCTTTTAAATATAACACACCCCAACTTTCTGCCATTCATATACTAAATCATTTTCTTCTGTTTAGAACGGGACCTGTTTGGAGCAGAACCTTTTGACCCATTTAATTGTGGAGCAGGGGATTTCCCTCCAGATATTCAATCAAAATTAGATGAAATGCAGGTGACTATTTAACAGACTGACCCATAAATGCTTGTTCTTTTTAATATGAGATGCTATATACCAAAACTATCCTTTTCTTGAGTTATTATCAGTATAAAGCATACTTTAAATAATTACTTTGAAATAATAATACACTTTTAGTCCTAAAAATACTCCTCTACCTGCTAAGGATAAGCTTTAGTTTTGTTCTTAATGGTGAAATTTATAATAATAATAAAATGATTCACATTTTTATACAACATTACATGGATTCTAATTGTTTATTTTGAAATGCAAGAATTAAAAGGTCATTAGACTAAAATTCAATCTCAGTCTTAACAATTATGAATTTCAAAATTGTGAATGGGTAGATGAAGGAAAATCTTTGTAAGACTAAAATCAGTCTCCCTTAAAACGAAGGAAGCATTGTAGCTGCATTTCATAACTTTGGAGCTCTTATTGAAAGCTCCCTGTCACTGGGTGTGACAAGTTTTTTAGGAATGTAGTTAAGTTGGGTTTTTGTTCCTTCTCTCCCTTTTATTTTTCAATTCTGAATTGTTCTGGAAGTTTGAAGATACTGGTTTTAAGAACTCCATAGAATTGTCTATGATTAATAAATGTTCTTATAAACACTAAACACTTCTGTTTATATTTTCACTTTATATTTTGGTGAAGTTATTACATGCCAGTTTTTATCAAAGATTATATATATATAATTTCTTAGAATGCAGACAGAAGCAAATTATATGAAGCTGAAGCTGATTTAAAAGAGGAAGAGAAGAGGAGGAGTCATTTTTATTTATTAACACTCTCTATGCTTCGTTTCCCAGAAAAAGAAAATTAGTTGTTGTGTTCTGATCCTCTAACACTTCTAACACTTCTTCCTAGAAATATAATACAAATGCCCATCTGTTTATTTTGCACTGTACCTATGAAGCAGTCTTACCTTCTAGGCATAATGTGATTTTCCTAGATGATGTTATTTGGCTGAAACTAAAGTGACCAATATCAAACGTCTATTGATTTTAGCATGTATGAATGACGAAACAGTTTCCTCATCTCTTGGTTATATTTCAAATATTATGGAACTTTTACTTAAATAGTGCATAATAATTTATCAGTGATGCTTTAGTTCTTTCATGAAATAAAGAAATCAGTTGCTTTCCTTTTTTGATTAGGCTTGTACTATTTGGGGCTAATGCTTTCATAAGCACAAATACAGATACAGGCATTGATGTGGTAGTATTTGTCCTCAAGTGTTCCACAAACCATGAAGAGTACTTTTCTATTAATGTTTTTTAGATTTTCACAACGTTGAAATTTTTTCTATAGATTTTTTAAAGATAAGTCTACAACGTTATATTTTTGTAAGAATTCATTTGAGAAACACTCTTTTGGAATGGGGTCATGATGTATTAGTCAAATAATGTTAATCTGTGGTATTTTTGGTTTTATTTCAGTTTTTCCATTTCTAATATTTTCTTAATGCCCTTTTTATTCTTTTCTGCTTTCATGGTGGGTAGCGCCAGAGATGGTTGGTATATTATTTTCATAATAATTTTAAACAACTTATAAATTTTTACAGCTAAAGCTTTATTATTTGCATGCTTTATTTAATAAATATTCAAATAGCTGTTTCATATGGATTTGTATGATTATTAGTTGTCTTTAAGGAAATCTTATAACCTGTATTTTAAAGTATTTTTTTCTATGACTTAGTCACTAATGCACTGTCCACCTAATTGCTTGTCATTTCTTTAAGCCCAGGATTTACTTGCAAGATGACTTTAACTAAAGTAAAATAATTTTTCTATCTAAAGTTTATAATGGCTTTTGTTATTAATCTTGTTAGTCTAATTAATCTAACACACTTTAGCTAATATTTTTACCTTTGCAAATATGTAAAAAGTTTATACAGTATAATGGGTTATATAAACCATTATGTTGAGCCAATAAGGCTACTGAAGCATTTGGTTTTCCTTGTTCATTTACAGAGGAAATCATTGAAACACCTTATACATGAACAATTTAATCAGAAAGGTTAAGCCACGTTGTTTTATAAATTGGTAGAAAATTAGATATTTATTTGAAATCAATAATTTAGCTTTTCCATTTAATTTAAACTTCTGGGTACATGTCACCAACAAGCAAATCAGTGCAATAGTATTGAGAGCCCGAGGTGTACTGTGTAAGTAATAATAACTTAATACATTGAAGAAAAAAGCTTAGCAAGTCAATGAATGGTGAAAGAACTATGCATTGAGTGGTGCTACATCAACTGGTTAATAAGTTGAGAGGATCACTGTGCACCAGAAACAGCAAATATTCAAATAAATTTCATAATCATTAGGCAGTTTAAAATGTTTGAAATATAAGTGAATATTGATCAAATTTTTTATTTGGTGAGAAATTTTTATAAGGGCATATTTTATATGAACATATAATCTTCTACAGAAGAACTTGTATAGTTTTTAAAATTTTCCCTTCAAAATATAACTGTATCAGCTCCAGCTGGTCTGGCCTAGTGGATTGAACACTGGCCTCCAAATCAAAGGGTCGCTGGTTCAATTCCCAGTCAGGGCATATGCCTGGGTTACAGTCCAGATCCTCAGTAGGGGTCATGTGAGAAGCAACCACACATTGATATTTCTCTCCCTCTCTCTCTTCCTTCTCCTCTCTCAAAAAGTAAATAAATAAAATCTTTAAAAAATATATAACTATATCACATATGTATAAATAAATTAAGTAGATAAATGATTAGGAAACTAAACAATCAACATACCAGTTTTTACAAATGGAGACTACAAGTGGCTAATATACATATGGAATATTTAGTCCAATAAAAAAACATACAAATTAAGTAAAGAATTATAAATGTGTTTTGATCTAGCAAATTATAAATATTATTTTCTTAGTAATAAACAGCCCTGGTGCAAGTGTGATGAAATAAGCACTCTAAGACATTGCTGGATAGTGTCAGCTCAGAGCAGTCCTATAGAGGATGATTTGTTCTTAAAACTTGTATCTGTATTTTTCATCAAAAATTAATATAATCTATTCTGAGGGAAAAATTATGGGTAAAAATATGAAAAACATCTAGTCAGCCTTATTAGTAACTGTAAAATACTGGAAGCTATTAAATCATATTAAAAATTAATAGAATGTTATATAGTTAGTAAATTAGTTTAATGTGGATTCAAAATAATAATAGGAAGTTTGTTTTGCTCTGATTAAAAACATAGGAAATTCTATATATATACATAAGGCATTAATAGAAAGTTATATGTAATATAATTGTGCTTTACATTTTTATCAAAATTGTTTTTAAACATCTATAGATGGAAAGAAAGGAGACTCAAAGGACCTAAGTCAACATGTTCACAATTTTTGCACATTAGTGGTTTTTCCTTTCTTAATGTGCATATCTCCCTATTTCAAAAAAAGAAAATGTAATTGAGCAAAATATTCTGTACAAAAAACATTAATATATTAATAATAAATTTATTTTTGTGTGGTGTTAGTTTATGATAATTTTCACCACTACACAAACTAAATAAAGCTTCATTTTTATTCAGAAGCTAATTCCAAAGGATGTGCAGATCCTAGATAGATTCAGAATCTGTTAAACTATGATTTACAAAATGATACCTAGAAGAAAAGGTCAGATAATGTATGAGAAATTTTATTGTAGGAGAAATAACGATGTGTCTGTTCATTGGGATGATTAAAATAATTTAGGAAACTTTGAAAGGATCCTTATAAAGTCACCGTGGAGATCATCTTTTAAGTAATAAACTTTTTTTAAATACTGAAATTACAATTGAGCCCTATTTATTTTGATTACTATTCAACCTTTCAAATACTAATAACACATTGAGAAATAGTATTTTCAGAGCCATTGATGTGATACTGGTTTAATTTCACAACGAACTGGCAAAATTTTAAAAACACTGTAGTCTATCAAACTTTTCCAAAGGTAATATATATCCTAGTTCTCTGTCTGCCTATCTATCTATCTCTATCTACTATATAGCAAAATATTCTTGTGATAAGAATGCACTTTGAAAAAAAATTATGGTAAGTACTCTGACGTTTGCTTAACTAAATGTAATTTGTATTCTAAGTACTGGAAAGAAATTTTGAGAAACCTTTACAGTGATGACATTCCTCTGCATTGTCTATGCTGTAGGTATAAAGAGCACTCGGTGAACATTACTAGAGAATAAGGCATGGCTTGTGGTTTTATAACAACCTTCTTCCTGTACTACATTAGTAATGGTTACATTGGATTTCTAATAACATATGTACATTTAGATACCTGTTCTAAATGAATGTAATTTTGGGAAATGCAAATCGATACATGGTTACCACACGGGTAGATACAATCTAATTGAACAAAACACAAAGCAGAACAGAGACAAAGCCTTATTTTTTTAGAGGGTTTTTTTCTTTTCTATTTCTTTTTGCTAAGGAATAGACTTCTGTCTACACTTCATGTGCCAAAAATGTGTCATGTGCCCACCCCAAACTACAGGTGATCTCAGTGAACAAAATTTCTGTTATGTAAGAAAGTTAGAAATATCTTTATAATACATAATATATATTTGTACATATATGATTTGTGTATGAATATGTATACATGTATATGAAAAAAGAAGAGAAACATTGCCTTTTAGAAGCTTTGCTTCTAAAAGAAAACCTAAAATGTGACCTCCAGTTCCACTGATCAGTGTGAGTCTGCTTTTCGTCTTCTCTTTTGTAGGTCAGTGAGCAGAGATTTACCTACAAATGTGGAGATAGAGATAGCATATACTTCTATTATCTATCATATTCAAAAAGAGAAGAGAACTTGGAGTAGAGAAGAAAAGATTTTCTTTGTTGTTTGCCATTAACTTTTAGCTCAAAACCTAAGGAGTAAAACAAAATGAAAACATTTTGTAACGATATCAAACGCAACTTCATTTCCAAAAACATGTAAAACATCCTAGGTGGAGTGGGATTTGTTGTGACTTCTTGCCACTACAGGCGGACCTAGTAAAGGAAGCTTTCTTGGTAGCAAAGTCCTCTGCCATTCTTTCTGTGTTCCGCCTAGTATGTGACATTGCATTTACTAAAGGTATTTTGTCAGGATCCAAACAATGGTAACCGAAAAGAAAGGTGAAAACTAGCAGGCTGTCTTGAACCAGTATCAATTTGAAGTTTAACTATCTTACTTATACTTAATATTACTTCATTTTAAGTAAATGTCAGTCATTAAAGGCAATAGAGAAGAATTTAAGAATGACTAAGACTTTACTGAAAAAGAAACGTTTACAACTTAAAACGGCTTAACTCCATATATTTGTTTTTCTTCTGTCTCCCACACAAGCTAACCTCACATATACTTAAAAAATGTTTAATTCTAATGGTTATAAAGATCTGCTTATATGCTTTATATATTGGTGTATATAAAGTATATACCGATATATAAAAATCTGACAAGCCAACATTTAACATTTAATTATTTCTTAGTTAATCAAAGCATGATTTCAACTTCTGTTCACAGTCTCTTGGGCGTACTGACTTTTTTTGTTGTTTTGCTGTGAGATTTTCTATTTTAATTACTTTACTCTGTTTTACAGGAGGGGTTCAAAATGGGACTAACTCTCGAAGGCACGGTATTTTGTCTCGACCCATTAGACAGCAGGTGCTGACGTCAAGAAATGAATTCCTGATTCGTGTTAAATTTATTTTATCTACATATATATATAAATATACCATTCATTATTACTTTATAGTAGGTCTTATACTTGTGCCAATAAATTCATTAATATCTTCACTTTCTGAAATTTATTTCAGTAAAATTTCCTCATACATTCACTGTAGATCTGTAACATTTTATTTTCAGAGCAACTCACTGTAAAGTAAAGCATTCTTTATGTTCATTTCAGTTTCTATTATAGAAGAATTTGTAATCAAAAGACAAATTATCCAAATATCTATTGTGTGTCTGAGTTCTAAATAGTTAGCATCTTGAAATTTGTGTTCATATACCAGGCTGCTAGATTATTATTGATTTCCCAAAAGCCATACCTTAATGATACCTTCCAATGTCCTAAAGAGACAAACCAATTTCAAACCTAATACCGTATTCAAACTAATAAACACGTTACCATTCATTAGACAGATGTCATTTTATGTATGAAATGTAGTTTCATATCATTAGAAAAATGTAAACTTTGAATACAATGCCACCAGATCATTTTTAGCAGGTTAAATAATAAAAATATAAATTCTTACAATAATTAAACCAAATGTATTTAGGGTATAAGTAAATGCAGGGTAATAATGTTAGTTATTATCATCAGGTATACTCTAAATATTATATTTATTTCATAAATAAATATTGTGGAAAAATGAAAATTTGCTATTCATGAAAAATTTAAAATTTAATTTTAATGAGATAATTTCTATTACCAAACATGTAAGCATCATTGGGTCTCATGTATCCTGAAAAAGCATTTGGAAAGTATGCTGTCTATAGTTGCAGTGTCTTTATTCATATTTACTTTACCAAATATATTTTTGTCTCAAAGTATTGTGATGCCTCATTAATCTTGATACTTTAAAATCTATGACAACTATTCATGAATCATCAGTTATTTAGCAAATGTAATATTTTGTTGTTGAAGTTAGAATCTCATTTTTTTATAAAAAATCAACTTGCCCTCAGTTTAGTTTTTAACATAAATAATATTTTTACTCAGTACAACAAAAATTTATGGTTAAAACTTATAATTTGATTCATTACATTGTCAGAAAAATAAATTAATGAGGTTAGATTAGGGGTAGATCTCAAAGCAGATTTTTCTTTCCTTTTAGTCTTGGAAAGTTTCTTCTAGTACTAAAGACACATTTTCACTAGAAAAAGACATTAAATAGCTTATGCAATATTGTATTTGTATGTTTCTTCATCATGTTCTTTGATATATATAAGCCTTGTTTTTTGTTTTCTGGTATCTGCTGAGTTGTACCTTAATTAGAAGGCAGTATATGTTTCATAAAAAAAGTCTTTATAATTTTGTTGGTCATATAGTATTTTGGAATTTGTATAATGAGGACGCTTAGAAGCCATATCAATGGCTTTTTTTAACAGATAGAATTTGTATTTTTATTGTACTTTAAAAAGCTTTATGTAATAGGTATATATTTAGTGGCCATTTATTATCAATGGTAACACAATAGAATACTTAAGATGGTATTTGCACATTTAAGATACATTACTTTACCAATTTTTAATGGTAATCAGTTCTGCTATGGGCATGGTTAAATAGTCCACAATTGGTCATTACTTATGAAAATTTATTTCACCAATGCATTTTTATGAAGATCCAGTTGAAAATTGTATTTCTATGTAAACTCAATGATATGTTTGATTTTGGTGAGAATAAATGATTTGAATTAAATTAAACTGTACAATTTACTCATTAAATAATCTCTAATTAAGACACTTTCTGAAGCTAGTTACATGCCAGATATTTCTGGTCATACATTGGAGACAAAAGAAAGAAAGAGACAGATAGAGAAAAAAAAGGAACTTTAACTTCATTTCTTTTTTTATTTTAATTGTTGTTCAAATACAGTTTTCTGCCTTTTACCCCCATCCTTAACTTCATTTCTTACAGCCCACACACATTTTAGCCTTATGAGCAAATATCATTCAGTTGTGAAAACAATGGACTTGATCCTGCTGGTGAGAGAGGTCAGAGTTTGGTTGCTTTCACCAGAAGCATCCGGTGCAATAACCATATTATGAAAATATACCTTTTCAAAATTAAGAGTCTTTTTAGCCTGTTAATAACAATACGTGTCTTGTCTGATGGCCTTAAAAAGTGGACTGATAATAGGATTCGAGTTGTGGCTAATGGACTATTATGAAGAAGTTTTGAACCTATTCAAAACACAATGTTAAGTATTTGAAAGACACACAGGATGTAACATGCACTACCTTGCCCACCAATGAATAATTCATCAATCCATTCAATAAAATTCATTTATTACTCTATGTGAATAACATGTATTACAATGGATAAGAAAACGTCTTGTAAGTTTGCTAGCAGACATTGTTAAATTGAAGGTGTCAGAAGCCCTACATTTTATATTTAACTATTTTAAATTTGGATACTTAGCACTGCCTTGTGTCTGTAATGTTACTTATACAGTTGTGCAGCCTATCAGAATACGTGAATGACAATTTTCTTCTTTTCTTGTTTCTTGCATTTTTTATTTGAAATTTTTTCAAAAACTTTTAGTCACATGACAGTAACTCATTTCAGATAGAATTTCTAATAGATTTCATGTTGTTATATTTCTAAGTACTGACTTTTTTTTTACTCTTTTAGATGTTTCTTAACCATGAAAAAAACTGGCTGCTAACATGTTTCTGTTCCAGTGTTTCCATATATACTTCCAAATTCAATATTTATTCATGATTTTGGGATTCAGCCTCTGTTAAAGTACTTGAAAAATCTTGGTCTCGCTTTCGAAAACCAAATCGCAGACTCCACCTAAAGGACACCCTTGATAAGCCACTACCACACTGTTGAAATGGGCGTGGCTAATACCAGGTGGGACAAACACAGGTTTATGGTTGCAAGTATGTGAAACAGAGTTTGTCCTGGTGTTGGTATTTATTAACCATCACATTCTTCTCCACACGAGCAGCTGTGGGTCTACTTTTGCTCCACCTGGTATTGACCTCAGACCCCCGTGTGTCATGCTGGACGAGCCTCACTTAAGCATCCTCCCCTTCCTAGATAACCTCAGCCGGATTTCTCAATGTCTGTCTCACACATTTGGCAAGAATAGACGTACAGTTCTTCTTACACGCTTATTCCATGTCTTGATTTTAAATAACACACTTTTAGAAATCCCTCCCTTAAAATACATTTGGGTTACATTCAAAGTGGGATTCTTTTACTCTAGTTAGGAGACCACCTCCTAAAACAATTTATGATTTTCTATTTTTCACTTTCAAGTAAATTTTTATGAAATGTAGATATTTAAATAGCAAAAGAGTTTACCATTCTCTGGATTCATTTCTTTTCATCCTAGTTCTTGGATTCTAAGACATACCATCTCAAGATCATAGTTAAATATACAAAAGGTGGCATCTTTAAAAAGGGGTTAAAATTAAAGGCTCATTTCAAAATTTTCTGGCATTGCACGATAAAGTGAAATAGCTGAATTTCTTATTTCTATATCACTAACATTGGATTTCATGTCAGTTACCAGTATAATTGCATCACTAAAAATTTGCAGAAACTTGCCTTATTAACCTTAGCTAAATTTTGGCATTCCTTCAGATGCACACTCAAAATTAGTCGAGGCAAGGTTTCCAGTTTGCAAGCAACTCTATCTATGACCACTTTGGAACATACATTAAGGCTCTTACATGTATGTTGCTTTCATTAAAGGGACACTAACTGGAAGCTGTAGTTATCTTCTAACATCAATTCATCAATAATGTGTTTTTGCAAAAATCCATAAAATAGTCTCTTTAGACATCTTTAAAAAATTTTAATGTCTTTTTTTAAACTTCGATTTATTACCCAAAAATTTCGAGAGGAGGATGGTCTTGACATTTTTGTATTCTCTCTGGTGCAAGCACAATGCTTTATCCCTACACTTTTTAAGTGTAAAAGGTTGAATATATTCCCTAGCATGCTTCTTGGTAATGATGTGAACTAAAAGTTCTTACGCTCTCTGTGAAAGAAAAGAACAACACGCATTCCAAGTAAATGTCAGAAGATAACCACTTTGCTCTTCTAATGAAATCTCTACCGTTATTTTAGCTTTTATCTTACCACAAGAACAATTTGCTAAGTAAAAGTTCTTTACATACGCTAGGAGCATCTTTCAACCACCATAGAATGAATTATAGACTAAGGAAATCTGTCTCAACTGAGGGAAGAAGAAAAGGCCAAGGATTACTGAGCTTCAACGAGGCTGTAAAGAATCAAAGATGAAATGTAGTTACGGGACATTTCATGTTCTCAAGGGAGTGGAGAACTCTGATTGGGTGAGCATGTACACTGCAGAATGATAAAGAGTCAAACTGTATCTTTCCTTGAATCTCATACTGTAGTCAAACAGTTTACCTTGGTTTTAAATATTTTTAAGTTCACTTACTTGTCCTTAACTTTTTATTGTCCTCTTAGTTCAAATGACATTTTACAAGAATATGTTGGGGCTCTTCCCAGTTGACTGCTCCCTCCCCTCTGTCTGGCCAGGCTGCTATGTTCTAGTCTGTTCCAAAGGTCACTTGTTCCAGTTGAAATAGCTGTCTGGATGGACTGGAAATAATCCAGATTCTGGTCTTTCCCGCAAAAAAAAAAAAAAACAAAGAAAGATGTTTGTGTCTTGGCTACATTTTGAAAGAAAAAAATTTAAAAACTTTATGGCTAAGTCTAATAATAGTTGAAGAAAATTAATGTAATTCTGAAACTAATTTAAAATTGTTATTTTTTCAGTGACTTGCATCATTTTGATTTTTGTGTACTTTTCAAAATCAGTTGTTTACTGTCAGCATCATTTAGTAATTGGTATTAAGTAGGTAAGAATATATATGTGTATGCAGAGTGATTTTTGACAGTCAGCATGTATTAATTTCTCATACACATTTCACTTAGCTATACAGTTGGCATTTATTTTATTTTTGGTATCTGCTTTAATTAGAAAAAATAAGCTTAATGTACACTAGATGGTGCAAGGAATGAGAAGTTATAGGTAATGTGCATAGTCATAAATATTCAGAGATATCAACTAAGCCACACTTGGCAACCTGACTGTGCACAGATATATGACCTGTTCATTTTTAAAACAATTTGGACCATCTGCAGGCTAGGGAGTAGTAAGTATGATGCGATTATGTAAAAAGCTGTTTCAACAGTGATTCATCTTTAATTTCCTCTGGCTCTCTGATAATGCCTATAGCTTTTCTTTTTCTTTTTTTCTACATAAAAGGCAGTAAATAGGAAAGTACCTGAACATAAGATGATTCTTGATTCATGACTTCTGCCATCAATGGGAATTAAAAAAATAAATCTTAGTTTCTTAGAGTCACTTGTGTGAAAGTTTCTAAACCATACTTTACTTAAATTCTCAAGTAATTTTTAAAGATTACTTACGTAAACTACATTGCTTTAGAATATCTGAGTTTGATCTAAAGGGAACCACAGAAGATTTAAAACTTCATATTTTGATGTTACACTCAACAGTTAAGCTTTAGTCTGATCTTCAGCTTTGGGAATGTCATGTAATAGGGTTCATGAAGTTCACGCACATTAGCTATTCTTGGCATGAAAGAGAAGAAAGCCCTCCAAGTAAACCAAAGCTTTTAAAAATTGTCATAGAAACCACATATTTCATCTTTTATTTACGTACTAGCTATAAATAAATATTGAATCAATGGCTCCTAGGTAAATAGTGCATTAGCTGGCACTAGCCCTGTAAAAGAAGACAGTAGACACCACTAAACTGTCTCAGCCTTTGTGTCTGTTTATTATTTCAAAACCTTCATAACAAACTTGAACACAAAGCAAAAGAATGAATCTAAGATTCTTTCCTACTAGGGACATGTTGGAAGGAAGAGTTCAGAGTATATTTGCACTGGAGAAATAGAGCCTATATTCTCTTTAAAAATATTAACAACTTGTCACAATTTCAGGATAACTTAAAGATAAATGATGCATGCCTCAAAGAAATTCAGAGGCACCCATCTTTCCAAATAAATGTTAACTTTGAAAATACCAGCAAAGGAATATTAAAATGTATCAGATAATTCTATATTGAAATGTCAAAACAAATGTATTCCTAAATACATTTACATATAGAAAAATGTTTAGATTCACAGAGAATTTGTTGTATTTTTGGATTTTAATGGAATCTGCTTGTATGTGCTTAGGTTTTAAAATGAAGCTTCATATATGAGATGTGAATAGTAGGCTACGTTCTTGAAGTATATTTAAGTAATACTTGTATGTGTATGTGACATATGCTGAGTTGTTCTTATTACTGTTAACTATAAAAAAAGAAAATGCAGAGAACATGAAAAATCCCTTGCATCCCTGTTAAATTTTCCAAAGTTAGCAATACATTTCTCATCACTCTGTATCCCTTCCTTAAGCCTTAATCATAAAGCTGAAACTGAAAAAAAAAAAAAACAGCTGTCCCTGAAAACCACACAAGACTCAAGTATTGATTTCTGCTATGCAAATGGATCAAATTTCTACAAACCTTTAGAAAATAGTGTACAAAAAAACAAAAACAAAAAACCCTAAAGCAAAGCTAAGTTTTTTAAAAAGCAGTCAGAATGTCTATCTGATCAAATAAAATTAATTAGAAAGTTGGTGGACAGAAAATAGAGTGAATGAGACCATGGAAAGCACATGAGTCATATGACCTAGTTGAGTTTATTTAGAACACACATACACACACTTAGAAAAATTTGGGATTCCATCAAAACCAGATTGTTTTCCGAACTGCTCCCCAACTAAAAATTAGAAGGTTAAAGGAAAATTGGACAAAAATGTCCCAAACAGCAATGCATGAAAATTGTCAAACAACTACCAAAACAAAATAAACAGGAAAGTAAAAGGAAGGCCATGTTTTATCATTTTGAATTTTATATATTAAAGGATATTCAACAGTTTTTATCTCATATAGTATTTAATATTAACTGGCATTTAATACCATTTATCTTTTTCTTTAGAAATTATCAGGAGAATTGCTATAACGAATTCATTTTTATGATGTAAAATGATCCAGTGTAACTAGGATTTAAAGAACACAGAGCTATTTTGGAATGTGCTTGCTCTCCAGAATGGCCAAGCAAGACTAAACTAAATGCATTAATTGATTATTGTTCTTCATGAGAATGAGCAATTTCAGGCAGAGAGAAACTTCAGCTCTGTTTCAAAAGGTCAGCAGCAATGGTATTTAAGAGGAAAACTGAAGTCACATTTTTAATACTTAAGACAGATGCTTTATGTTACAAGGCTTCTCTGATTAGATCTTTTTGTGCTGACTAGAGTCTGTTCTCCTGGGTGGGTATAGACTAGAAGAAAAAACAAGTTATTGTTCTTCACTGATCCTTTTCTGTGCCTTAACAGCACATATTCTTGAAGAAACAATTGAAATTTCTGCACCCCAGCTGCATCTGCACTCTTACTATGCTCCCATTCCAGCAACAGAAACTTTTTTTTTAAATCTATGTACAAAACTGAAGCCCCTAGAAATGTGACTCTGAATTAGTCACTTACTATTAAATCAAGTCACTTGTGGTATTCAGTGAACACTTTGGAGCCATTTTAGTGACATATTTATTATTCTTTCATTTTGTAAATGCTAAAACATCAAAAGAAAATGATATAAACATGAACATATATTGACAAGAACAATGTATATTTATGTCTGCCAAAATCTGAAGATTACTGATACAGATTGTGGTATGCCTATGTGGTCAGAAACATCACAGTAAGATGAACAATCTTTTCCATCCAGTACTCATCATACAGTATTTTTTTTTTGTATATATGAAACCACGTACATCAGTGGGAACTTATTTGTATGGAAATCCTCCAGTCAAACCACTAATCATGGCAGTCAGACTTCCCAGAATAAAGCAGTGACTCTGAAAATTATGCCAACTGCTTGGGTTAAAAATATGGTTTCAGAAATTGCAAATCAGCACAATATGGAAGGGTAATTAGCAAACTACAGAAATGTGGTTCTAAAGCAAAGTAGACACTATTGAACAGCAATTTCAAAATCACTTTTATTTATATTAGACATAACATCTCAAACAAAAGAGAGTGGCAAAACCCATCAATTTAGTCAGGCTGGGGTTGGAATCTAAATATTTTTATTCTGCCTTAATGAGTTTGAATCAGAAAATATGGAAGTCTTTGTGTAGAATATAGGTCACCATACGGAAACATTTTTCTCTCATTTTAAATTACATATTTATTCAGATGTTTTCATAAGTTCTTTTTTAAAGTGTTTACTTATTTTTAGAGAGAAGGGAATAGAGAGAGAAAGAAAGGGAGAGAAACATCAATGTATAAGAAAAACTTCAATATGTTGACTCTCATACACCCCCAACCAGGGACCTGGCCCACAACCTGGTATGTTTCCTGACTGGGAATCAAACTGATAATCTGTTTGGTTTTCAGGACAATGCCCAATTCACTGAGCCACATCAGTCAGGGCTCATAAATTATTCTTGACTTTATTATTTGACACTTCATAATAGTTATAAATTAATATGTTAGACCAAAGGCAATTATGAATATAAAAATATATTTTTCATATTTATCTCAATATTCCAAACAGATTTAGGATGAGAGGAAGACAGGCCAATTATATTTTTAAGCTTTTGTGACAACTTCAAATTTAAAAAACAAACAAAATACAATAAATATATAGCTATAAAACATGTTTGTCTTTGTGTCAAGATTTTATAAAAATAAATTCACAAAATGAGTTTCTATTTTTTTAATTTTCATGTACCTTTCTTAATGCTTCACAATGCCAATCTGTTGTCCTACACAATATTTTTTTCTAATTTGTTTACCCATATTATATAGATGATGCTTTGTCTTTTGTCACTTTAAAATCATTTTTATTTTTCAATAATAGTTGACATAAATTATTATAACAGTTTCAGGTATACACCCCAGTGATTAGACAGTACATGGCCAACTAAGTGATTATCCTGATAAATCCTACATCCATCTGACAACAGATATAATTATTAGAATACTATTGACTATATTCTCTATGTACACTTTACAGCCCCATTACTGTTCTGTAAAAACCACTTTTTACTTCTTAATTCTTTCACCTTTTCCCCCTATTCTCCCAACTCCCCCCCAATCTATCAGGAGGGGATTTGGGAGAATATGTTCTCTGTATCTATGAGTCTGTTTCTGTTTCATATGTTCATTTATTTTGGTTTCTTTAGATTCAGTTGTTGATAGATATGTATCTATTGTCATTGTATTATTCATATTTTTTATCTCTTTAACATTTTCTATAATATGGGTTTGATGGTGATGAACTTCTTTAGCTTTAACTTGTCTGGGAAGCTCTTTATCATTTCTTCAATTCTAAATGATAGTTTGCTGAGTAATCTTGATTGTAGGTCCTTGCTTTTTATCACTTTGAATATTTCTATACTCTGGTTTCTCTTCAGAATGTACAAATCTTTCACCTTTTACTTTGAATATTTCTTGCCAGTTCTTTCTGGCCTGCAATATTTCTGTTGAGAAATCAGCTGACAGTCATATTGGGAACGCCCCTGTAAGTAACTGACTGTTTTTCTCTTGCTGCTTTTAAGATTCTCTCTTTGTCTTTAACCTTTGCTGTTTTAGTTATGATGTAACTTGTTGTGGGCATCTGCGGCTTCATCTTGTTTGGGATTCTCTGAACTTCTTGAACCTGTATATCTATTTCCTTCATGGAGGGGGGAGTTTTCTGTCATTATTTTTTCAACTAGGTTTTCAATGTCTTGCTTTCCCCCTTTCTCTTTCTGGCACACCATTATTGTAAATGTCGGTACACTTGAAGTGGTCAGAAGCTCCTTATAATTTTTTTCTGTTTTGATTGTGTATTTTTTGCTTTTTTATATTCAAAGTTGCTGATGTGATTCTTGCCTCCATCTACTGTACTGTTGATTTCTTGTAAATTATTCTTCATTTCAATTAGTGTATCCTTCATTTCTGCTGCATTTTATTATGCTCTTGAAGTTCTAACTAAGTTCATTGAATATCCTTATAACCAGTGTTTTGAACTCTCCATCTAGTAGATTGCTTCCTTCCCTTTTATTTAGTTCTTTTCCTGGAATTTTGTTCTGCTCTTTCATTTGGGCCATGTTTCTTTGTCTCCTCATTTTGTCAGCCTCCATGTGTTTGTTTCTATGTATTAGATAGAGTGCTTTGACCCTGTGTCTTGGTAGTGTGGACTGATGTAGTAGATGTCCTATAGGGTCAGCCTCCTCTTTCAATTAAACTGGGTACTTGAGGTATACTCCCTGTGTGAGCTCTGTGCATCCTCCTTTTGTAGTTAAGTCTTGATTGCTGTTGGCGTGTTAATGGGAAGGATTAACCCCCATGCCAATCAGCTTCAAGCACTGGTTGTGACCACTGACTGCCATCTTGACCATCTTCCTATCTTGTGGATGATAAGCAGTGCTGGGGCCCACCACACAGAGCAGAACTTATTTCAGTAGGACTCTGGTGTCTCCTGAGCCCACCCCTTGAGTATGTCATGTGTGGAGGTGGTTGAGTGATGGCACCATGACCTGATCTAATACTGTCCACTGGGTGAGCAGGCTCCAAGGCCTCCTGGGTAGTGCAGACCAAGGTCAGCCACTGCTTATATTCTGCCCAGAGCAACTGGGCATAAAGCTACAAAGTGATCTGCAGATACCTATTACTTGTGCTGGGCATACATGGGCCCAGGCAAGGCCAATCTGTGAACCAAAGCTGGCTGCTGTTAGTGCTGGGCCTGGGGCCACTTAGCAAGAGGTATGGGGTACATTGAGGCCAGATGCTGTTGTTTGAGTAATTTTGGAAAATATGAAACATGAGCAAAGACAAGCCATTTGTATAGAAAAGCCACTGTAAACACCTTGGGTGGGCCTGAAAATTGGGTGAGGCAGAGTCTCGGGATTTTACTAGACTGGGGCAAACAGTGCAAGCCATGTCAATGGAGTCTTAGATTTGGTGCCTGCCTGCCAGCTCTGTGGGGAAAGGGTTCACCAGAGAAACAATGGCCTTTGCCAATACTTCTGTCTGGGAGAAAACTGTCACCACCTCTGTTCTTGATCTGATGCCAGACAATTCAGTTTTTCCCCATATGCCTCTGGTGCCTTTCAAGCTGCTGTCCCAGCTCTGGAGCTCAGAGGGAGTGAGTCAGATTAAATCCATGTGGGCAGTCCTTTAAGAGGAACTTTCTGAGGCCAGAATCCCTCATCTCTCTCAACCTCAATCTCCACTGGTTTTTACAGCCCAAGGTTATATGGGCATGTCTCTTTGGAACCATGAGCTAGGTAGGCAGTGTCTTGTGTGAGGCTAGGACACTTTGCTCCTCAGGCAGAGATCTATGCAGCCAAGATATCCCTTTCAACTTTTATCTGCCACACCTGTGTGTGGTATCAGCCCTTTTCACATCTCTGCCCTATGAGTCTCAATGTGGCTGTGGTTGTAGGAGAAGACAAGTACTGCATTTACTTACACAGCCATCTTGACCAGAAATCCAAATAATGCTCACTTTTGATCCCTTACTCTTTTTTGATCCATTACTCATTTAATGCTCTACGTACAGTACTTTTGACAAAACTCTATCTTTTATTAACTTTATAGAATGGAAATAATCTCTAAGTCTTGTAATTATTTACTATTAATTGTACTAGCATAACGTTTTCACAGTGTACGTGAAATAGTATAGGTAAGTGGAGAAACTTCTGATTACTATTTTATAACCCTTTATCCCTATAGATATAAAACTGCAACATGTAATAAGTAAGTTTCTATACAGACACTCTAAAATCCAAAACTTGTAGATATTCTGCTATTAAAGTAAGCAGTGCAAATATTAATTCATGTGATATATTTTTATTATGTTGTGTTATATTATTTTTTGATATATTGATAATATGTTAAAACATATTCTAATAGCTAAGTGGATTTCCCAAAGTGACTAATCTTACAGTATTCTGAAGTGGACTCTGAGGTAAACTTACTTGGATTAATGATTCTCAGGAAAAAAAAAACTGGCATAAAATTTTAGGGCTTTGGCTATTTTGCAAGATATCTGCCTCTTCCATAGAGGCAGAACTTCCATATTAATTAAAATATTTTGATAAAATAAAAAATACTGGTAATACCAATTGTAAGCAACATTGTAGCACAACTGAAACTCTCATTCATTGTTGGGGAGAATGTAAAATGGTACAGTGACTTTGGGAGGCAGTTTGGTGATAGAGGAGGCTGTGTTACTAGACTCTACAGGATACCTACTGCATTAGGTCACTCCACCAAGCCAGTGAGTTACAGCAGCTCTACCTAATAAATAGAAATAAACACAGGGAGTCTGCCAAAAAGAGGAAAGAGACGAACATAAAAGAACAGAACAAAACTCCAGAGAAAGAATTAAACAAAATGGAGATAATAATTTACTACATGCAGGGTTTAAAGCACTGATTATAAGGATGCTGAATGAACTTAGGGGAGAGCAGATGAACTCAGAGAGAACTTAAACAGCATAAAACAGATATGGAAACCATAAAAAATAACCAGTTGGAAATGAAGGATACACTAACTGAAATGAAGAACAAGTTACAGGTAATCAACAGTAGTGGATGAGCCAAGATTCAAATCAGTGATTTGGTATATAAGGAAACAACAAATACTAAATCAGAACAACCAGAAGAAAAATAAATCAAAGAAAATGAGGATAGTGTAAGGAACCTCTGGGACAACTATAGGCATATGAACATTCACAACATAGGGATGCCAGAAGGAGAAGAAAGAGAGCAGAAAATTGAAAATCTATTTGAAAAAATAATGACGGAAAACTTTCCAAACTTGGTGAAGAAAATAAACATTCAAGTACAGAAAGTTCAGAGAGTCTCAAACAATATGAAGCCAAAGACACCCACTGCAAGACACATCATAATTAAAATGCCAAATGGTAAAGAAAAAAAAATTATGATTTTAAATTATTTAACTTAAAAAAAAAAGATTTAGCAAAGTAACATATGACCATTGTAACAGATAGTATAGGGAACATACCATTCAAAGCAACAGTCAGTCAACCCCAGCCCATTCCACAGAGTCAAAGTAAACTGTTTCCATTTTTACATCTTCTATTGGTTATTATATTCATATTTCTGAATAATATTTCTTTACATTTCTCAATTTATTTTGTAGCCATTGACTGCCTCCTGTTAAAGGTACATATTTAGATCACTGAATGCTGACTGCTTAAAAGCAGAGAGAAAGCAGTAATTTCCTTACTATGGATCTCCCATAAGACTGTCAGCTAATTTCTCAACAGAAACTTTACAGGCTAGAAGGGATTGGCAAGAAATATTCAAAGTGGTGAAAAGCAAGGACCTACAACCAAGGTAACTCTACCCAGCAAAGCTATTATTTAGAATCAAAGAACAGATAAAGAGCTTCTTAGACAAGAAAAAGCTAAAGGAGTTCACCATCATCAAACTGGTATTATTTGAAAAGTTAAAGGGTCTTCTTTAAGAAGGTCAAAATATGAATAATAAAATGGCAATAAATATATATCTATCAAAAATTGAATCTAAAAAATAAAGTAAATAAATAAGCATAACAGAAACAGAATCATAGATATAGAGAATGTATTAATGGTTGCCAGATAAGAGAGGAGTTGGGGGGATGGACAAAAAGGGTGAATGGATTCAGAAGTACAAATTGGTTGTTACAGAATAGTCATGTGGGTGTAAAGGATAGCACACAGAATGCAGTAGCCAAAGAATATATGATATATGCATGACCCATGGAAATGGACAACAGTGTAGGGATTGCCTGAGGGAGTGGGAGGGCCTGGGCAGAGGAGGATGTAGGGAAAAAAATGGGACTACTTAATAGCTTAAATGATAAAATACAATTTGAAAAAAAAGGGTAAAGGAAATGGAAATAAAAGAAAGAGAAGGAAAGAAAAGGAATGGAAACCTCAATAATGGGATACAGGAGTCACCTGAAAGAACTCCCAATGGCCAAAGATGGAAAAATTCAAGCAACAAAATAAAGTAGAATTGGATTATGACCCAATAATTAAAAATAAATATTAATAGTTCATATTGTGATATAAACGTTTGAGTACATGAACAAATAGTAGGAAAAGACAAATATTTCATACAGAAGAATTTCAAATATTTTTCCTTCAAGAAGGTGATGTATACTTTTCCCTCAAGAGGGTGATGCATAACTTCCCACTTCTTGCTGCATATAGAGAAATTGAGTACAGTATGAAAAGGTAGAAAAGAGTATCAAAAGTAAGAAAAATATGAACTCTGTTTACAATGGAAAAGCCTGATAGACACTACCTCTGATAGGTGATTGAAGTTCACATCAAAAGTGATCAATCATGTTGATAGTATGTACCCTTGACATGATGTGATGAAAATGGTACTGTATCTCTGAGGACTTCCTCCCATAAAACCACAACCCCATCTAATCATGAAAAGAAAAGAAAATTAGACAAATTCAAGTAGCTGACCATTACTACACAACATTGTCAAGATCATCAAAAAACAAAAGCAGTATGAGCATCTGTCATAGTCAAGAAGAACCTAAGGAGACTTGACTCTTCAATGTGATGTGGTACCCAACAAGAGATCTTGGGACAGAAAAGGGCATAAAGCAAAAACTAAAGAAATCCAAATAATCTATAGACTTCAGATAATAATGCATCAATATTAGTTCATTACACTATATAAAATGTTTTAACAATACGTGTATATATATATGGGATACACAAAAACTCTGAACTATCTTTGTGATTTTTCAGAAATCTAAAACTATTCAAAATTTAAAATTTTATTTTAGAAATGTTAACAGTCCTTGAGAAAGATAGTAACCTATTTATTTGGTAGGTAAAATTATATTTTTTATTAATGTAACACTCACACCATTTAAAAATCAAAATATAGGTATAGTAATAAGAAATTAATTGTGGAAGTGCTCATTTTTCTCTAGACTGAAATACTAGAAGTCCTCTTAAATCTTAACAAACACAAGAGAGCTAATGCATCTGATATATAGAAATGGTGATGAGCAAGTCAGAATTGAGTGGACATTAATTTTACAAGCACTCAATAGAAATACTAGATTTTTTTTTAAAGATTTTATTTATTTATCTTTAGAGGGGAAGGGAAGGAGAGAGGGAGAGAAACATCAATGTATGGTTGCCTCTCGTGCGTCCCCTGCTGGGAACTGGCCTGCAACCCAGGCATGTGCCCTGACTGGGAATCGAACCATGGTTGTTTGGTTCCCAGGCCCGCGCTCAATCCACTGAGCTACGCCAGCCAGGGCTAGATTTTTTTTAAGTTATAGAGATGTAACAAAACTACATTTTCCAATGTAATTTCAAAGATCCTGCTTACTTCCTTTCAAGTGTAATTATCTGCCAACAGTAAATAAACACACCTTGAGAGATGAAAAATAGTTATGATACTTAATATACAATACTTAACGACATGCAGAGGAAAGACATATATATATACACTGTTGTGTGGTCACAGACTAAAATGTAAAAAAACAAAAAGAAACTAATGCATGTAATCTCATTTATTTTCAGCAGACGCCGCATAAATACATTGAGTAGAGCAATTCTTTGGTGGAAATTTGAAAATGTAAGCATAACACACTATTTGCCTCCAAAAAGATTTTAATCAATTTTGAGATGTCAGATGTGTATTCTTGAATACCTCCAGAGGATTAAACATATCAATCATGGAAAGGCCTGTTGAAATAGGTCAAAGTGACTTTCTATTTGTTGATTATATTGAGTAAATCAATCCGGGTCAGGATGTAATGTGTCAACAAGTATACCAGTGGCAAACAACAGTTTATTTCTCACTCCACTACATTTCCATCACAAGTGCTGCTGTTCTACTCCAGGCTGAAGAAATTGTCTCTACTGCAGCACTACTGGTTTTGTGGTAAAGAGAAATGTGGTGTAGCAAGTCATTTGTTGACTCAGCACTTCTGCTTGGCAGCGGCATGCATTGCTTCTGCTCAGAAGTGAACACATATTTCATTGGTCAAATCAAGTCACATGTCTACTCAGCTCATTAGGATAGGGATATAGAATGTGAACTACAAGGAGGAAAAAATTTCAAGCATTAATATAATCTATGATAGTCATTGAATGTCTCCAACACTTAATAATTTTGTGACCTTAGGAAAAACACTCTCCTTAATCCTCAGTCTCCTTGCCTACAAAGTATGAGCAGTATTTAATTGTGGTGTTAAGGGTAAAATATAAAGTAATATGCAAAGCATTTAAAGTTAGATAGAATCTTAATAAATGATAGTATTATTATGAATGCCAAAAAACATTGAATTTTAAGATTTTTATGGTTCAAATAAGTCTTAAGCAATAATAATAAGGCATTAAGAAAATTAATATAACAGAGCATAACCTTGTATTTCACTGTTTTATATATCATTAAGTTACTTAACAAATATTGTTTTGATATATTTTTTCAGAATAATTTCATTTTGTCTGCACCATGAAATATTCTGCAATTTCGAGCTGACTATTTTCTCCCTATGATATCTTTAATGAAAGTAGGCTTCAATCTTTCCAGGACTAGATGTTCAAGACTAAATAAATCATAAGACCTGCATAATTGAAAACAGGAATGTTGGTCTAGTGAAAGCCTTACCCCTGCAATAGTGGCCATTGGCATGGCTTTTGAAATGGGTCTGTGTCTGCCAGAGCTTTTGTGCTGAGCATGGCCACAGAACCAACAGTACCACAAAATATAATCCAGGTTACCTTACTGGTAAGCCAAAAAACTATGTGCTTTTTCTCTGGTTTGAAATTTATCCCAAGGAAGAGCTTAAACCCAAACCAAAACTGGCAAAAATTCTCAGAAAATATGACTGTTTGGGCAATTCAGATATGCTGGACTGTAAATGGCTGATGACAAAGTGTCTGTCCAATTTTCTCTCCTTGAACATGATAGGGTATGGAATAGAAAGTAAGTATATAGTGCTTAAGTGTTCTGTCCCGTTCTTCTTGAAAATTTGAATATTTGGTTTCCATGACTCTCAACTCTTCTACTCCATTTTTAAAGTACAAATTCTTTCTCTTTCACTGATGAATCTCCTTTCACATTCTTATAGTTCATCCACTTCTATTTGGATATTGTTAAATCCTTACTTCTAATGTTATTTTACGTGATATTTACGTGATATTTTCTGCCTTTCCACCTAGTTATTAAATGCTTACTAACAACAACCTTATATTAAGTATACTTTTTAATGACTTTTGGCGTCTAGCACAGTGCTGGTATAAGTAAGCATGTGCTTTGTTTATAAACTCATGTGCCTGCTTATCATTTTTTCTGGTTTTGTTGATATCATATCTACAAATGATATTTTTACTCAAAAGAAATTATAGTCTGAGTACTGACTTAATCAACTGAAAAAACAAAACATTTTCTGGTATTTTAAAGTCAATTGGTGGGAGACCTTACTAATAAAGAAAGGCACAATTTAAATTTGTACTTTTCCTATGTAATTCTCTAAAAATGTGTGTTAGAGGTATTCCCGGGGTTGAAACCACTGGCCTGCTTTCATTGCATGAAGTCAGAATAGAGCACAGATACTGTTAGCAACAATGTGGGAAGCTGGGGAAAAGAGGAAACTTCATCATTATTATTAGGATAGATTGCCCAGAGTAGAAGCTCTGGGGTAAACAATCCCAAACTTGGCTTCAGATCAGAGAAATAAAAGAGGATGAATACAGGAGAGGCTGCTGAGTTTGGGCAGTTTGAGCCATAATTTCATAGGGATCCCATGGACATTCACAATCAGGAAAAAAAATAGTGCAGCAGCTTTTTACATATGGATGAACCTAATGGGAAGAGACCTTCTCCAGTCCTGGGAAGAAAGCCTGGCACAGGGCACCTATGGCAACTCCAAGAATCAGCACCTAGGAAAAGACCTACACTTTGGAAAGTGGGGCATTGGGAATTGAGAGTTGGGTTGACAATAGAGAAGTTCTGCTTGATGTTTTAAATATATGCTAAAGTAATTGAGATATAATAATGTTGCAGGATGAGTTCCCTAGGAAAAAGACTCTGAGATGGATATTTGTGCACAGATGGTTCACTGGAAGTTCCTCTTAGTAATGACACCTATACAATAGTGACAGAAGTTGGATTGGGCAGAGAGAGGTGTTGAGCTGTAATGCAACAATGGCTTCAGCCATCCAAGTGGGAACTGTGGGTCTGGGGCCATTGGGTATCTCTCTTCAGAGATACCCTAATTGAAGAAGGGGGGCTGGTCCTCTGTACCTTATCCCAGGTTAATAATTATATGCAGTTTGCTTTGGAGAGTTCCAGTTATTTTGAGTGGGACATCCCTTCACCTATAAGTAACTTCTGGGGACAAACTCAACTATAAGCTATTAGAAGGCAACAATTCTGGCAACTGAGAACATGAGTGCCTTGGGAAGATCCTAATGGAGGGATGTGGGTATCTAATAAGTTTATCCTATTTGGGAAGAGTTCCTCTATGATTTGGTTGGTTTTTGTTTCATTTGGAAATGTACAAGGGGAGGATTAGTGGGAAAAACTAGAGCTCCCATCACTGCAGCTGGTATTTAGAAAGTCAATGATACCATCACCATCTTCTAGTACCATTCATTCTAAATTTCCATCACAGCTGGTACCTCTTTCCATGTAAATGCTCACTCTTAGGAGAGCAAGACACATTGTTGAGGAGACTGAGCCTCTGAATACTGTGCTTTTCGTTTTAGTTCATGGTTTCTACATTTGTTTATTTATCACCAAAATGAAGCAGGGGAATTACCAAGCAGTGCCGATAGGGAACTCTGTAGCTATAATGTCCTTCTAGAAATATCCTGAGTTAGAAAGAATTTGTTCTTCCTGTTTAGATCTGCCATTGGATGTGTTCTTCTCTGATAATGAGGTATAATCTTAGGTGAGGTCATCTCCTTTTACAAAGGATGATTCTCAGGGAGGGTTTCAGTTGTGACCCATCAGTGGGCAACACTATCAGCCTTCGGAGAATAAATAAATGCCCTAAGCCCTAAGATGCAGAGGTATACCATCCAGCATGAATCTCTAACATGGTCTGGTAATATATCTCTCTATGTCTGATTTGTATAAAAACATGATTTCACACCGCAATAAACTTTTAATAATATCCAATAATAATATAATGGTTCCAATGACTGGCCATAGTAGGCAGATTTTTAAGATGGCCCTCAAGATTCCCCTCCTCCGGTGTGCATGTCTGTAGAATCCCTTTCCCTTCATGTGAGCTGGACCAGTGAATATAATGGAGTGTCATTCCTATGTTTATGTTACTGATCAGTTGATTTTGAGATAATCAAAGGGAGAGATTATTTTGGGTGGGCCTTGCATAGCAGCATGAGTCCAATAAAAGAAAGTGAAACATCAGAGATATACTCTCTCGATAACTGCTAAAAAGCAGCAAATTCCTCTGCTCTCAGAGGGCCTGGGAATAGTAGGCCTCTAGCTGCTAAGAGAGAATCCCTACTGATAGCTAACAAGAAAATGGGAATGTCAATCATGCAACCACATCATAAATTCTGCCAAAAACCCGAATGCGAGCTTGAGGGACTGAATCTCAGATAAGATGGCAGTTCCAGTTCCAGCTAACAGCTTAATTTCAGTCTTTGAAGACACTGAGCAGAGAATCTAGCTAAGCCATGCCTGGACTTCTGACCTACAAAAACACTGAGATAATAAATGGGTGTCGTCACGAGCCACTAAGTTGGTGGTACTTTGTTATGCAGCAGTTGCTCAGTAATGGCCAACATTTAAGATACTCTGCAACTCATCCTTGACTTATCTATCCAGTGGTGTTTCTCAAGATAAGCCAAAATGAAAACACTGTTTCAGTACTTTTGATCTTCCTGCATTTCAAACCCATAGGCATGGTTCTCATTCCTGCATCAGCATTTATTCCCATGATGTGTTCACTCTTTGGAATTCTCCTTTATCTCCTTCACTTGTCTAAATTTTACACATTCTTCAAGACCCAATATCCATATATTCTATATGGCATTTATCTGTATTTTATCCTTTAAAGTATACATAGGCTGTAATTTGTTATACAGCAATGGTATTCAAATACCAAAGTGAACTTGATCTGCCTTCTGAGCCTATTTCAAAATGCGACAAAAATTTGGAGAGAGGAATATTCTGTGACTTTCTTTCTCTGACTTCCCTATTTACCCCAGTTCAACTTTGCTACATTGAAAACAAATGGGCTACTTAAATGTTGTACAGAGCTTCAGTGAAGAGTTGGCTGTAGGGTGCAAGAGGAGCTTTATAGATTACTGATTCTAAAAACTTCAGTTTACCATGAAAGTGAAGCACAAAAACGTTAGAGGTTCAAAATCTCAGAGCTAAACTAGATTAGATAACTAATACTTCCTAGTTCCCAATTTGGTAACTTTATTTTTTGCTGTATAATTTTTTTATTTTAATTGTTGTTCAAGTACAGTTTTCTGTCTTTTACTCTCATCCCAGGCCACCCTCCCAGTGCTCCCCACCTCCCTCCCATTTCCACCTACCCTAGTTTTTGTCCATGTGTCTTTCATACTTGTTCCTGTAAACCCTTCCCTTTTCCCCTGAAATTTCCTCCCCTCTCCCCTCTGGTTACTGTCAGCCTGTTCTCTATTTCAGTGTCCTTGGTTATATTTTGCTTGTTTGTTTGTTTTGTTGTTTAGGTTCCTGTTAAAGGTGAGATCATGTGGTATTTGTCTTTCACCACCTGGCTTATTTCACTTAGCATAATGCTTTCTGGTTCCATCCATGCTGTTGCATAGGGAAGAAGCTCCTTCTTTCTTTCTGCTGAATAGAATTCCATTGTGTAAATGTACCATAGTTTTTGGATCCATTCATTTACTGATGGGCACCTAGATTGCTTCCAACACTTGGCTATTGTAAATTGTGCTGCTGTGAACATTGGGGTGCATAGGTTCTTTTGGATTGGTATTTCAGGGTTCTTAGGATATAATCCTAGCAGTGGAATTGCCAGGTTAAAAGGCAAATCCATTTTTAGTTTTCTAAGAAAATTCCATACTGTTTTCCTTAGTGGTTGTACCAGTCTGCAATCCCACCAACAGTGAACTAGGGTCCCCTTTTCTCCACAACCACTCCAACATTTGTTGTTTGTTGCTTTGTTTATGATGGCCATTCTGACTGGTGTGAAGTGGTATCTCATTGTGGTTTTAATTTGCATCTCTCTGATAGCTAGCGATATTGAGCATGTTTTCATGGGTCTCTGGACTCTCTGTATGTCCTCCTTGGAGAAGTGTCTGTTCAAGTCCTTTGCCCATTTTTTAATTGGGTTTCTTGTCTTCTTAGAGTGGATTCATGTAAGGTCTTTATATATTTTGGCAATTAAACCCTTGTCTGAGGTATCACTGGCAACTATGTTTTCCCATACAGTTGGTTCTCTTTTATTTTAATACTGTTTTCTTTAGCCATGCAGAAGCTTTTTATTTTGATGAGATCCCATTTGTTTATTCTTTCCTTTATGTCCCTTGCTCTAGGGAACATATCAGTAAAAATGTTGCTGCGTGAAATATCTGAGATTTTCCTGTCTATGTTCTCCTCTAGGACTTTAATGGTGTCATGGCTTATATTTAAGCATTTTATCCACCTTGAATTTATTTCTGTGTATGGTGTAAGTTGGTGGTTGAGTTTCATTTTTTTGCACATAGCTGTCCAGTTCTCCCAACACCATTTGTTGAAGAGACTATTTTTACTCCATTTTATGGTGTTGCCCCCTTTGTCCAATATTAACTGACTGTAGTGACTTGGGTTTATTTCTGGGTTCTCTATTCTGTTTCATTGGTCTATGTGTCTGTTTTTATGCCAGTACCAGGCTGTTATGATTGCAGTGGCCTTGTAATACAGTTTGGTGTCAGGTATTGTGATCCCTCCTACTTTGCTCTTCTTTCTCAAAGTTGCAGCTGCTATTCAGGGTCATTTATGGTTCCATATAAATTTTTGAAGTGTTTGTTCTATGTCTCTGAAATATGTCATTGGTACTTTGACAGGTATTGCATTGAATCTGTAAATTGCTTTGGCTAATATGGACATTTTGATGATGTTAATTCTTCCAATCCATGGACACAGTATATGTTTCCATTTGTGTCTTCCTTGATTTCTTTCTTCAGTGTTGTGTAGTTTTCTTTATACAGGTCTTTTAGCTCCTTGGTTAGGTTTATTCCTAGGTATTTTATTTTTCTTTTTGCTATATCAAATGGGATTTTCTTCTTGATTTCTGCTTCTGCTGTTTCATTATTGGTATACAAAAATGCCTTTAATTTCTAGATATTGACTTTGTACCCTGCTGTTTTGCCAAATTCATTTATTAGGTCTAGCAGTTTTGGGGTGGAGTCTATAGGATTTTCTATGTACACTATCATGTCATCTGCAAACAATGACAGTTTTGTTTCCTCATTTCAGATTTTGATGTCTTTTGCTTCCTTTTCTTGTTGGATTGCTGTGGCTAGGACTTCCAATACTATATTGAATAGAAGTGGTGAAAGTGGACAACCTTGTCTTGTTCCTGATCTTAGTGGAAAAGCTTTTAGTGTTTGCCCATTGAGCATGATGTTGGCTGTAGGTCTCTCATATACGGTCTTTATTATGTTGAGGAATGCTCCCTGTATTCCCACCTTGCTGAGTGTTTTTATCATAAATAGGTGCTGTACCTTATCAAATGCTTTTTTGTATCTATTGATATGATCATGTGTATTTTGTCTTTGCTTTTGTTTATGTGGTGTATTACATTTACTGATTTGTGAATGTTGAACCATCCTTGTATCCCTGGGATGAATCCCACTTGGTCATGGTGTATGATCTTTTT
>PVKM010010120.1:0-35537 GCA_004027735.1 Carollia perspicillata | reverse complement strand
TTGAGAGACACCTTTTCAATTAAATTTTACCTTTCAGTTTTAATGATTTTACGTCAAAATTTGGAACTTATTTGTTGTTTGGGCCCATTATGTGCTCATAATAGTTGTGATTATAATCCAATCCAGATGATTAAAAAAAAGTTGGGGTCATATGGTCAGGAAAATTAATTGAAAGGTGATTTCAATATACATGTGTATACTTGTTTGTCTAAGTTTACGTCGGAGAAGTACATAGAGTGATCAAGAAAAGATTTCCAAGTTTCAAAGTACAATAGAGTTCTGTGGAGAAAGCAGAAAGGAAATATAAATTATTTTATTTTAAATATTTTATTTTAGAAGAATGATACTAGGTGTCAATTCAGTATGGGATACATTTGAAAGATCAATATAAATTTTATTTGAAAATATTTATTTCTTTTTAGGGAGGGGGAAGGGAGGGAGAAAGAAAGGGAGAGAAACATCAGTGTGTCAGAGACACATCAGTCGGTTGCATGTGCCCCAGCTGGAAACAGGCCTGCAACCAGGCACGTGCCCTGACCTGGAATCAAACCAGTGACCTTGTGCTTTGTGGGACGATGCTCAACCAGCTGAGCCAGCTGGTCAGGGCTAAATTTTATTTTAGAGAGTCAATATTTATAACAGGAGAAATTGCATATTTTGTAACTGAAACTTATGATGAAAATTTTCACATAATTTAAATATGCATAAGGCATCGCTTATTTGTCAAATTATTTTAGGAGGCATATGGGCACAAAGGTTTGAAGACTACTGTTTATATTATGCTTTCTAAAGAAAAGAATTTCTTAGTTTCAGATTACATTACACTTTTGATAAGAAAACAATTTCACTTTTTAAAAATTCACAGTTAATTCTCTTCTTTTCTTTTGTATTGAAGTGTTTGAAAGTGTGTTTATGTTTTCTAATATCTAAAAATAATGGTGTTGGCCTTAACGACTATCCACTTGATGACATTTTGGAGAAGCTTCGGGCCAATGAATATGGACAAATACATCGTTAAATTGCTTAAAATTTTCACCTGGAAATATGGAGAATTTGGTATATTTAATACTTTTGCACATTGCAATGTTCCTGCTAGTATTCTGCCATTACCAATGCTTTGGTATTACTGGATAAGTAGTTTGAGGATCTTCTAGAGAATCAGGATGATTCTTCTAAAGAAATAAATGTCCAGATCTTTATTAAAAGCAAACTTTAGTGTCTCTAAGCTATGACTGTGAAAATAGAATGAAAAGTTTAATGTTTCTCTATTTACTGATTGAGCCATTCACTTTTCTTCAGTTCCTAAGTTGTCATTCTATTCTCAAACACAAGTCTTCTGTTTCTACAATACAATTATGTTCACATTATGTATTCATTATGGACATTTTTAAATGTATAGAAGTATAAAGAAGTAAATAAAAATCACCTGTACAAAACTACTAACACTTCACTGTTTTTTTCAGTGTTATTCCTTTACAAGATAAATGTACATTTTTAATTGTTCTTTTTTAAAAAATGTATTGAATTTATTGGGGTGACATTGGTTATATAGGTTTCAAGTGCACAGTTCTAAAGTACGTCATCTGTATATTGTAATGTGTTCATCACTCAAAGTCAGGGCTCCTTCTGTCATTTATCTCCCCCTTTATCCCCCCCTTTACTATCTCCTACCTGCGCCCCCTTCCCTCCGGTAATCACCATATTATTGTCTGTGTCTACGAGTTTTTTTCCCGTAATCCCTTTACCTGTTTCACCCAGCCCCCAACCTCCCCTTCCCTCTGACAGCTGTCAGTCTGTTCTCTATCCATGTGTCTGTTTCTACTTGGTTTTTGTCCATTAGACTCAACGTATAAATGAAATCATACGGTATTTGTCCTTCTCTGACTGGCTTATATCACTTACCATAATGCTCTCCAGGTCCATTAATGTTGTCACAAAGGGTAAGATTTCCTTTTTTTTTTTTAGTGGCCAAGTAGTATTCCATTGGGTAAATGTATCACGGCTTTTTCATCCACTCATATACTGATGGGCACTTGGGCTGCTTCTAAATCTTGGCTATTATAAATAATGCTGCAATGAACATAGGGGTGCATATGTTCTTTCAAATTAGTGTTTTGGGTTTCTTTGGATAAATTCCCAGAGGCAGAACCACTGGGTCGTAAGGCATTTTCATTTTTAATTTTTTTGAGGTATCTCCACACTGCTTTCCACAGTAGCTGCACCGATCTGCATTCCCACCAACAATTTGCAAGGGTTCTCTTTTTTCCACATCCTCACCAGTACTTGTTTGTTGACTTATTGATGGTAGCCATTCTGACGAGTGGAATGTGATATCTAATTGTGGTTTTAATTTGCATTTTGTGATGATTAGTGATGTTGAGCATCTTTTCATGTTTATTGGCCATCTGTTATATACTCTTTGGAGAAATGTCTATTCAAGTCCTTTGCCCATTAAATTTTTTTAAATTTATTGATTTTAGAGAGAGGAGGTGGGAGTGGGGAAGAGAAAGAGAGGAGAGAGAGAGAAACATCTATTTGTTGTCTCACTTATTTATGCATTCATTGGTTGCTTCTTGTTTGTGCCCTGACTGGGAGTCGAACAAGCAACCTTTTTGTGTTGGCATGACGTTCTAACCAGCTGAGCTCCTGGCCAGGGCCTTAGCCTATGTTTTAATTGGATTCTTTGTGTATTTTTTGGTGTTGAGTTTTGTAAGTTCTTTATAAATTTTGGATTTTAACTCTTGATCATTTGTATAATCTAATGTAATTATATGTATCATTGGTGAATATGTTCTTCCAGTCAGTAGTCTGTCTTTTCATTTTGTTGATGGTTTCCTTTGCTGTGCAAAACCTTTTTGGTTTGATGTCTTCCCATTTCTTTACTTTTTTGTTTCTCTTGCCTGAAGCGATCTATCAGAAAAAAATATTGCTACAAGAAATGTCTGAGATTTTACTGCCTATGTTTTTTTTCTCTTTATTTTAATTGTTATTCAAGTACAGTTTTCTGTCTTTTACTCCCGTCCCAGTCCACCCCCCCAGTGCTCCTCACCTCCCTCCCATTTCCACCCCCCTACTGCCTATGTTTTCTTCTAGGATTTTTATGGTTTCGAGTCTTACATTTAAAATTTAACACATTTTGAGTTTATTCTTGTGTATAGTTTAAGAAGGTGGTCTAGTTTGTTTGGCATGTATCTATCCAATTTTCCCAACACCATTTATTGAATAGACTATCTTTACCGCATTGTATGTTTTTGCCTCCTTTGTCAAAGATCAGTTGACCATAAAAGCATGGGTTTATTTCTGAATTGTATTCCGTTCCATACTATGGAAACTTTTGATCGATTTTCTCTTCATAGTAGAGTCTAAACCATTCTTATTACTGAGTATAAATTTTACATAGTATTTACACATTAAAAAGTTTTTTTCATTACATTGAGATGAATATAATTTAGAATGGTTTCTTGAATACTCTTTGTTTGTTGCTCATTTTTACTAGAGTATTACTGAAGCTGGGATCAGGGGATTGTAATACAGGCATCTAAAATAGTTAACACAGATCAAGTGAACATTACATGCCATTTTAAATTCATTCTGATGTTTGAAAGAAACACACAACTAAAGACATTAGTGGTGAATTAAGAGTATTACAACTTTTTACTAAGGACAAAACCCCTAAATTTATTATATTCTTTTACTTTATGGGTCAATAATAAAAATATCTCTATAAATATCGCTGTAACAAGTAACAAAACCTATTGTTGTCTTTTTAAATGTTAGTGATAAGCTGAATTTTTTTCACTTACATATTTGACACATATAATTTTTTTAGAATTAAAGCCTCACTTTTAGAAGAAAACACTCCTTTAAATTGTGTACTACTCGATTGTTTATTTTTTTTGGTTTGTTTTGTCTTTAGTATAATAAAAATATCTTTATATATTATTACTGTCATGCCTTTTTTTTCAGGGTGGTGACTCATATCAATTTTATCTGTTAACATATTTCCTTAAATTAATTTGGATCATTTTGAATATATAACAGTTTCTTTTCAAAGAACATAATGTTGTGAGACTTTGTATAATTTAAATCTGATGCTCTTAAGGTTAAAAATGTAAGTTCAGGTTAAATAGAAAAGCTTTAATCAAGAATGTTGTGGAAGAGGGAATATAGCAAACTTATCTAAATTTAGATTAAATAATGATGAAGGTATATTAATATATGTGCCTGAAAAGCACATATAACAAAAAAGAACAGTCAAAATCCAGAAACCATCAAAAACCTAGAATATAAACTTTAAAGGGAATAAATGAAAAATAAATACATCAAGGCAGTATCTATTTTATGAAAGCCATATTGTTATTTCCCCACACTTTTGAAAGGACATGATGGAGCAGTATTTATTTTACTAACTTGGTTGAA
Organism: Carollia perspicillata; assembly: GCA_004027735.1. NCBI lineage: Eukaryota > Metazoa > Chordata > Mammalia > Chiroptera > Phyllostomidae > Carollia > Carollia perspicillata. The sequence continues at coordinate 31,118 of PVKM010010120.1, read as the reverse complement.
CACAGAGTCAGTAATATACTGTATATTACCATATCACAGAGCAATGGCGCTACAGAAGGAATAAATGAGAGCCCATGTTCAAGAACTAGGGAAAGGTGTTGAGAGCTGATTTTTCAAGAGTATGACCATTACAAACTAGCTTCAATTAATCCTGTCTTCAATTTGACCAGTTGGTTGAGATCCTTATATAATACTCATTTGCTTCATGAGTCCAGTATAGGGAGACTGTGAGGAGGTGCCAACATATCTTAGGAATTAACAGTTTGGTGATGAAAAAACAAATACACATACATTTGAAAACAAATACATATACCATCTGAACGGACTGGGGCTTAAGTTTGGGAAGAATTCCTGAGGGAGACCTGATTGTTGCATTTGGCTAGGCACAATTGGCCAAAAGGGTAGAACATCAAAGCATATATAAAATCGGCTTGGAAGCAGAAAGGAATGGTGGGGTGCAGAAAGCATATTGTCTTGCTTAGAGTCAGTGCACCACACTAAAGCCATTTTAGGATTGAAGGAAAATCTGATTTTAGCTGGGGTTTACATTTGATAGGAAAGGCACCAGGACCGTCGTCAACTCTTGAGTGCGCTGGGTGAGGCAACAGGCTCAGGGGAAGGATTTGCACATTGTTTGCCTGAGATGGGGAGAAACTGTAGGTGGAGAAATTGGCTACTGTTGCATAAAGCACATATTACATTATACAAATCAACAGTGGTAGCCGTAGAATATGGTAAAACGGAAAACCAGAGAAAAATTAAAAATGGGGGAGACAATAATTTCATGAGCGTTTCAGCCCTATCCCTGGAATTGTGGCGCATTGTAGCTTTCCAGTGAATCAAAATGCACAAAGAACTGAAAAAAGAAGGTAGAAAAAGGAAAGAATATAGAACAATGGACTCCACGCGAGAAAATACCAAATACTAAAATTATTAAAAAATGAAAGGCTATGGCCCAACGTCAATTATATGCTGTAATGCCCCAAAACTCATACATTATTTTCATAAGGGCCCTTGGGCTCAGTTACAGTTTAAATAGACTGTTAAAAAATCCTAAAACAAACAGAATGAGCACAAACTCCAATCCCCAGATCTCTCCAGGGAGTTCTCTAATCCCCAAAGGCCCAAGGGAAGGCGGTTTTCAAACTCTGAAAAGGCATGTTTGCAGTTTCATTTGCCCCGAAGGTGCCAACCAGCCAAATACAGTTAATGACTTTTGCGTTTCAACAATGCTGGGGCTTCGGGGCCTCCAAAATTGCAGGGGCGCCTTTCCTTCTTAAATGGATACCGACACCTGCGAGTTTCACAGGGAGGTGTGGCGTGTGCTCCGAGCCTGTAGGGACTCAGCGCATCTGAAGCTTCGGTGCAGGGGTCTGAGGGTCGGCGACCCAGTCCCGAGCTGAAGCAGTAAAGCCCTGAATCAGAGGCCAGGCCCAACTAAAACTTCGGTCCTCGCACAGCCACTTAAGCAGGCCTATGACGTACGCGCAAGCGCAAGACGCTGTTTGGGCCAGCTGGACCGACACCGGAAGTGTCTCCCGGCGCCCCGGATGCGACCGGTTGCCAGGGCGACGGGAGCTTCCAAGAACCGCTGGTTCTGGCGATTGGCGACTTGAGAAAGAGTTTCCAGTTGTGAGCTTTGGCAATTGGGGTCGTCCTTTCGGGACCTCCAGGATGTTCTTTTACCTGAGCAAGAGAGTGAGTGTTCCCGCGGGGCGCCCTCGCTCCTCGGCTAGCGTAGCCCGCCCGCGGAGCCAGGCGTCTTGGTCGCTGCTTCTCCATCCCTCCTCCGACCTTCCTCCCGGTCCAGCATCGGCTCCTGCAGACGGTCCCCGAGCCCCAGACAGTCCTTGGTGGAGCCAGCAGCCCTCTCTTATAGACTCTTTCGCATCCCTGCCCCTAGCTGGGTTCTTTAGCGGGGCCCGCTGGACAGATCAGTGAGTGCTTCCTCCACCTGTTGCTGATCCAGGTGACTTTAATTCTTTGGACCATCACGGGCCGGCGGGGAAAAGAAAAATAATTACAAAAGGGTAGTCTAAGTGTTGTGTGTGGAAAGGGAATGTGGACTGATGGTATGGGTTCATATCTCCCACTCACCTCCTTTAAAAATCTCACCCGTTGGGTTTCTCCGCCGTCATTTCGTTCTTTTCCAAATGGTAGGGCCCGGCGCAGTTCAGAGACTACGCCCGTTTTCAAAACATCTCACATTGCAAGGCTGACCGTTTTTTCATCTTGGGCGGATTTTCTTCAGCCTTTCATCTCCTGTAGACTCATTTCCCAGCTCCTTCGTAAAAAATTGTGAGTGGCTGTGGTTGCTTTTCAGATTGCCATTCCCAATAATGTGAAGCTGAAATGTATATCTTGGAACAAGGACCAAGGATTCATAGCGTGTGGTGGTGAAGATGGATTACTGAAAGTTTTGAAATTAGAGACACAGACGGGTAGGTGAATGAATGCAAGCCCAAATGTTTGAACTTGATGGAAAATGAGATTTGCTCATGTTTTCAGAATATAAGCCTTTGCTTTTCGATCCCTCTTATGCTGTAGATTTTCCAGTCTACACATCATAAATGTTTCTGTTTGTGACTTTTGGGAAGGAATAAGTAGTAGCAATAATTACTAATTATTTAATACTGAGTAAACAATGTTCTTTATTTTGCCAGAATAATATCATTGCAAAGGTGTATGTATTATTGTCCATGTTTCTGTCATGAGAAAAATAGATACTTAAAAAAATCCTAATATCATCCAGGAATAGGACTGCCTTTCAAAAAGGCAAGAAGTGTGAAAATCTTATAATCTGTCACTTTTATTTTTTCCATAGTATTTTTTTGCTATTGTTTTTTTGTTTTTCTAGATGATGCAAAATTGAGGGGTCTTGCAGCTCCTAATAACCTTTCTATGAATCAGAATCTTGAAGGTCATAGTGGTAAGTGATATAATTTTTGCATCATATTTTGTCTCTAGGCCTTTAGAAACCATCTACTTACTGCAGAATTACCATCATTTTCAATAGTGGTAATATTTAAAGTAGTCATTTCTATTGAGCTATAATATAGTCTAGAGTCATTCAACAACTTTTATTTTTTGTTTTATTTATTTATTTTCTCCCCTTTTCCCCTGGCCCGTGTATTCTGGGGTTGGGAAAAACATCACCATATGTTGGTCCTTGGTGCACAGCGCACACTGCATCCTATGAAACCAGCCTTTTGGGAGGAATATTGTTGTCCTGCTGGCATCATAACTGAGTTTTCAGTAAGCCAATTCCCTGTTCTATTGGACCAGCTGCTTCTGGATGATGGGATGTGTGGGAGGACCATTTCTTAACATGGGCAGGGGCCATGGCCTTCTGCAAAATGAGCTCTGTGATCAGAAGCACTGTTGAGTGGAGATCGTGGTGGTGGATAAGACCCTCTGCGAGGTCATGGACAGTGGGGCTGGCAGAAGCTTTGTAGGCAAGGAAGGCACATCTAGATCCATACTGCATATTATTACAGCAAAAGCACATTGTTGCCCCTTCAGTGTAATCCACCTGCCATCAGGTTTCTGGCTGACCCTCCTGGGCCATAGTGCTATACTGGACTCGGCATTGTGCTCTCTGCTGTGATTAGCCTAGGCACTCAGCCAAGGCGGAGGCCAGGGGGATTTTGTGAGTGAACTCCATATTTTTCTTTGAGATTTAATTTATTTATTTTGGAGAGATAGGGAGCGAGAAAGAGAGGGAGAGAAATTCCCTGACTGGGAATCGAACCTGTGATGTTTTGGTCCACAGGCTGGTGCTCAGTCCACCGAGCCACACCAGCCTGGTCTGAACTCCATATTTTTAAGCCCACACACAAACTCCATACCTGCTACCATGGTTATTTTGTGCAGAGTTTTATTGAGCAACCCCTGGGATGGCTGGGGTAAAAAGCAGGTGGACATCCACAAAAATATGCCCTCTTGTCGACTTGATTATTGTAAACCTCCTCCAGACTGACTGCCCTTCGGTGAGGGAGCTTCAAAAAGCATGCAACATATTTGTATTCTGTGCTACCTTCCGAGACTTACATCTACATGTCTCTTCCCTAGAGCTCCTCCTCATCATCTTCCAACCTTGTTCTTTCCAAGTCCTGGACCATCTAGTAAAACCATCAACCATGGCCCACAAGTTAATACAGATCCTCACCTCAGGCTCTCTCTCAGTTCAGCCAAAGAGGACCACCGAAGATGTGCTTGAACTTCCGTTCACGGGGAGGATTTCCCTGAACCACTCTTTTAGAGACACTGTTGACCAGGGTTGTCACGTAGCCATTCACCTCTGGCTGGTGCTGATGTATCTGCAGAACCATCTGTAAACCGATCTGATTCCTTTCCTTTTCAGTCACCTGGTCAGAAGGAACTCCTGTGAATCCATCTGCGTAGTTCCATCCTTCAAAGGCAACCACTGTGGTCTTGTTTTCTGTGCTCTTTGGTGGTCTCTAATGTTATATCTGTATGGCTCCATTTGTTAATTTTAGACCTACATGGATTCCCCGCTGTGAAAGATGATTTAGTTTACTCTCCCATCTATATCACCCTATTTTTGGCAATTACATTTATTTTTTATACTAGTTACCTTAGCAATTTTTAAATATGTACTTAAAACATTCGATCCTTATGCCCTTAACGTGAGAAAGCAGTTCTTGGGTGCTTTTTCTGTAAGATGAGGCCAGCAGTGGACCTCCTGTCCTTCCCTTCATTCCCCACTCCTTACCCTTTTGCCTTCCCAGCTTCTGCAGGTGTAAATGTCAAAGTTGATGGCATTTCAGTCTGTTCTTTAACCACCTGTATGCCACCCACGTTTTATCTGTAGATTGATTTTTCATATATATGTATTTTTAAAATCATATTTTACTGATTACGCTGTTATAGTTGTCCCAAGGTCATAGTGGAAAGGCATGTAATTTTTAAATCATTTCATCTTTAGGCATTTAGAAACCATCTACTGCAGAATTACCATTTTCAATAATGGTACTATTTCAAGTGATCATTTCTTTTTTTTTAAAGATTTTATTTATTTATTTTTAGAGACAGGAGAAGGGAGGGAAAAAGAGAGGGAGAGAAACATCAATGTGTGGTTGCCTCTCACGTACCCCCTACTGGGGCCTGCAATCCAGGCATGTGCCCTGACTGGGAATCAAACCTGCCACCCTTTGTTTTGCAGGCTGGCACTCAATCCACTGAGTCGCACCAGCTGGGGCTAAAGTAATCATTTCTATTGAGCCATAATACAGTCTAGAGTCATTCAACAACTTTTACATTACATGATTAAAGACCATCCACAATAAATCCGAAAAAAGTAGCTGTTATTTTATATATTAGAAAATACCATATCTGTCTATGGATAGGATATAATCTTTTTGACAGTTTATTCTGTGGTTCCAGATTAAAGTAGACTAAAGAGATGTCATGACTGATGCACTGTGTAATCCTAGATTGGATCTTGGAATGAGAAAAACAAGTATCTATAAAGAACACTATTTAGATGATTGATGAAATTTGAATGTGGATTGCGGGTTATAGAATAATATTGTATCAGTATTAAATTTCTTGAGTTGTAATGTGGTTATGAAAGAGAATGTTCTTATTCTTAAGAAATACACACTAAAGATTTAGAGATTACAAAAACTAAATAAAATAAAATAAAACAAATTTGTCCCATAACCCAGAAGTTTAATATATGCTCAAGAGTCTGTTACCAATAGAATGGAAAACCAGGGAGGGGGAGGGTGGAAAGAGAGATTGGAGTACATGACCACAAACAAACAACCCCTAATCCCCCTGAAAAAACAGCCAAGTGCTTAGTATGATGTCCTTTGGGTATTAGAGCCCTGGGAGCCTGGCCAGTTCAGTAAATCTTACGTCTGGTTTTGTCATCAGATGTGTGGCACTTGTTGCAGCTGACCATAATAGGTGCTTTGTTGGTGTGAAATAGGAATAAAAATTAAAAATAATATTATGCATCATTCTAAAAAGTGAGTGATAATATTAAATGTATCCTATGAATATTCTTGACTATGTTAAAGACTGGTAAGTTGGACAAGAACTGTATTAATTTTAACATGCTCTTGGTGTTTGTCATAAAAATATGTGTGAAATTAATTACAGTTTCTAAATTGTTTCATATTTTTTTAGGTTCTGTTCAAGTTGTCACATGGAATGAACAATATCAAAAGTTGACTACCAGTGATCAAAATGGGCTTATCATCGTTTGGATGTTTTACAAAGGTGTGTCAGGAGAGTTGGTTGAATCTTTTCACAGGTTGGAGTCTGGACTGCAGTACTTGAATGGGGAAGTAACGTCTTTGAAACAGAGCCCTTCTAAGCAGCGGCAGGAGTTCATCCTGACTGCACACGGGTGGCGTTTCTGGATTTATTGCTTCCTACTGCACTGTGACCTTGTATTGGGAAAGCGAATTAGGCAACTGTTGGTGATCTCCAAAATTAACTTAGACTCTCACAGAATAATTTCTGCTGGAGGTAGCTCTTGTTTCTCCAGGTTTCCAGTAAGAATTAGTTTCCATGTGGTCAGTGACTGGCGTTGGTTCAGTAGGTAACAACATGTTTATTGAGAAGTCAAAGGCAATAATTTATTTTCTTTGCTAAATCAGTTAGCTTCCTTTTCTTTCACAGACAGAGATTTTATCTCAGCTCTGACGACTGGCTCACAATTTGTGCCTTTTGCCCACGAGAGCGTAAGAGAAAGATTAATTTAGGTGCATCACTATTGCCAAAAAAGCCCTCAAAAAACAAAACCCCTCATAATACATGTTCTGTTAAGGCCTGTAGCCATCATCTTTACATGAAAAGGGTACTCTAGTTCGCATGTGTTCTGAAAATGTTCAGGGTATACCATTTTAAAATTCTTAGTTAAAAAGTATGCCATTTTTTAACTTAAGTACCTGAATTTATCAATTTTTAACAAGTTTGTGTGTGTGTGTGTGTGTGTGTGTGTAGGGAGTAGAGTGTGAACGCACAGGAGGTTAGGATAAACTTTGTCTTTCTCCAAGGTGCGTTCTCCGGGCCTCGGTCCTGGCTCTGGTGACGCCCCGCTCTGACTTGTTGTCTGGCTGCGGCCAGCGTTCCCCGTCCTGAGTGCGGTGAAGCCTGTTAAAAACCACACACAAAACCGAACAGACTTGTGATTTGCCTCACATTTGATTATACCTTGGTACAGTTCACATCTTACTCCAAACCTGTGCACAAGAATATTTTTGTCGTTCAGCATTGGTGATGTGGTATGTGATATAAACTGTTTAAAATGTTTTTCAGGTAGGTTTCGAGTTTTTACCTAATGTGCTTATGTTTCATATGCTTGTAATTAATCATTGGAGAGTTTATGCACACTTGCAAAGTTATTGTGGCTATTCTGTTTTTGTTTGGTTATTACCTGAAGTGTGTTCAAGTAGGAAAAGTTAGGCCTTGAGAAAATCTGTTGTTTTGGCCCTTGAAAAACAAATGAAGTTTTATTTTTTAATTGACTGAAAGGAAGAAACAGAAAGAGAGAAAAAAAGATGGGAATTTATTGTGTTTTCTGTGATGATCTTTGAAGCAATTATTAGTCAAGGCCTAAATTAATTTTTCATTTTGTTTGTGTTGTTTTGAAGGTTTTATAGTTTAATGCCTGAGGTGGTAGGAAACTTTACAGTTATTTGTTTCACTTTGTATTTCATGGAAAGTTTTTAAATCTAAGTACCACTTAATAGCTGTGGAAGTTTTATTTGTAATTTTTTTCTTTTGTGAAAATAGGGTCTTGGTATGAGGAAATGATCAACAATAGAAATAAGTCAGTGGTTCGCAGCATGAGCTGGACGGCCGACGGGCAGAAGATCTGCATCGTGTACGAAGACGGGGCTGTGATTGTCGGTTCCGTGGACGGTAGGCCTCTCTGCACCCAGGGCTGAGATCGAGATTTAACTGACGTTGCTACCTTTACAGGTTTAAACTGATTTTGTGTTAGTCTGCTGATAGCACAATAAACAAAAAGAGGAGACAGTTGGTATGCAATTTGATGACATTCAAGAACCATTTAGTTTTAAATATGCTCAAGTAAAAACTATTTTAAAACATTTCTCACAGTGCCACTCAAAAAATGAATTAATTGTTCAGGATGATTTTAAATATGTCTGCCTAATTATATAACTTATCTTTACACTTGTTACACTGTATTACAACTACATAGATTTTAGTTTCAGAAAGGACATAGATACATAATAATTTCTGGTTATTTTTTAAAGTTGATATAATTGACATGACATTAGTTTCAGGTGTACGACATAATGATTTGCTATTTTATATATTGTGAACTGACTATTCAGTCATGTTTTAATAGAGCCGAGCATGAAAAACTATCTTTCAAATTCTAGTTCATAGATAACACTGGGCTTCTGAAAGTCTCTACCTTTATTTTAATAGGAAACTATCTATAGAGAACTAGTTTATTTTTAAGTCATTTTCATTTTTATGGTTTTAAAATTTCTTTTGTGTGTAGAACTTTGTGTATTCCACAAATGTTTATGAGAGCCCACAGAATCACAGCTGTAGTTATGGCACCAGGTACAACAAAAGAATTAGTGCAGATTAGATCAGGAGAGATGGATTAGCAACCATTTCAGTGCTTGTGCTAAGTGCTAAGACAGGGAAAATGCAGCAACATGCAGAAGAAGTATATTCTGAACCGAGATTTGGAGGGATCAGGGAAGGCGTCCTGGAGGAGGTGATGCCTATGGTGAGACATTAGCCACAAGGAAGAGTGATATGTAGAATAGCCTAGGCCAAAGAAATAGCATTTGAGGACGTCCGGAGGGTTGGAACTTAGCCACATTCGGGGTGTGGAAAATGTTTAGAGAATCAGTGTAGTATAATGCTAGGGAGAAGAGTTGTATGCCATGAAATTAGAGAGATTAGCAGAGGCCACACCGTGAAGATCGTAAGTTATAAAATGAGTTGGGATTTACCTCTAGGAGTATTGGGAACCCAATGGAAGGTTTTAAGAGTGGGAGCGATGGGATCAGATTGTTCTCTGGAAACATCTCTGTGACTGAAATACGGAGAATGGAGAAAGGAAAGAAAAGGCGCGTGTGCGCTGAGCATGAGAAACTATGTTTTTCAGATTCCACTTAGGAAATTATTATAGTAATTCAGGTGAGAGATGATGGTGGATGGCAGTGGCCCAGAGTAAAGACGAGGAGGAGGAAGTGACCGGACACACTGCAGAGACACTTAGGAGGTAGAGTAGGTAAGACCTTGTTATTGACTCGATTGGAAGTGTCTAGGGTGATATCCAGGTGTTCAGCTTTGGCAACTGGGTGGATGGCGGTGCCTTTCACTGAAAATAACGGCTGTGGGAGAAAGACTGGTTTTGAACACGTTGATTTTGTCATGCCCTAGGACACCTAAGTAAATATGTCTCGACCACAAACATGAACGTCTGCACTTCAGAAATATCTGGGCTGAAGGCATAATTTTGGGAAACACCAGCATATGGAGGGTAATTTAAACCATTGGAATAGATGAAAAACCTAAGGGCCACCTGTGAACTAAGAACCAGCATCATTTAATGGATAGCAGAAGAAGAGAGTTTCATAAAGGATACTGAAAAGTAGAAGACTCAGAGGCAAAGGAGTACACGGACTCATAGAAACCAAGAAGGAAGGAAGGAAGGAAGGAAGGAGTGGTGGAAAGAAAAGTATCCTTGGATTTAGTAACGGGCCATGGCTGTCAGTGACCTTAGTGAAGGCAGGTGCAGTGAAGTTGTGGGGCAGAAGCCAGATTGCGCTGGGCTGAAGGTTGAGTCACAGGTAAGGAGGTGGAGACTGCAGGCGTGGATAACTCCTTCACGAGTTTTGGCTGGGAAAGGGGTGGTAGAAATAGGATGGTAGCTAGAGGGGGATCTAGATTTGAAGAAGGGTTTTTTGTTTGTTTTTATTGGAGATGGTAGTTTTGAAAAGAAACAGATCTGACTATGTTTAAATGCTTATGAGAAAGGGCCTGCTGAGAAGTATTTAAAGAGAAAGAGAAGATGTGAATTGTCAGCAGAGGGAGATCTTTGCAAAGCTAGGAAGGGGTTAGATTCGAGAACAGGCGGAGGGTTGGCCTTAGGTGAGTGTGCTCGGGCACATACCTTTTTCTTTGTATTGGGGGGTAAAGCAGAAAGGGGTAAATGTGAATTATGTTCTGGATGTTTGAAAGTGGGAATGAACGATTCCTTTTTTTTGAAAGCTTTTATTTTCTTTCCAAAGTAGAAGATGAATTCATCTACTGATTGGGAGTCAGGTCCTGGGCCAGCGTTTAGAAGAGAAGGGAGAAGGTTAGAAACAGCTGCTATTTCAAATGTTTATTAGGCGATTTAGCACATAGTGGTTGCTCCAGTATTTACTGACTGAATAGACTGAACAAACGTGTGAATGCTCTTTAGCAAAACAAAGATTTTTAGAGCAGTTTGTGGAGAATCATAACCTTGAACTTTTAATGAAATGATCATGTTGCGTATTCTGTCTTAGGGAATCGCATTTGGGGAAAAGACCTGAAGGGTGTACAGTTATGGCATGTAGCATGGTCCGCAGATAGTAAAGTCTTGCTTTTTGGAATGGCAAATGGAGAAATACACATTTATGACAGTCAAGGGAATTTTATAGTAAGTATACATACATATATTCGTTAGTTTTATTTACATATTTTTATGCTATTATTTTATATATCGTTCGTATACGTGTACACATTTCCTTATGATAGTTTGTGTAATCAAGAAAGTCTTCAGTTCAGGTTTAAATTGTCTATAAGTTTTTTTAATTAAAAAATCTCCTGGGTTGCTTCAAGGTTAATTAATGCTTTAGTTCCAGTTTTCTGGCGGCTGGACAGAACCAGATTTCTGTGTGCTGGAGCTGAGGGAGGATGAGCAAGACAGTGTGCAGTGTAATCCTGTGTCTTCTCATCCCTGGAGCCAGAGTTCACACGAGATTCCGCACGTGGTTTTGTAGCAAGCTACTAAAAGTTGTTTGTAAAAGAATGGAAGACTTAAACAGTAAGGGACAAAAGTCAGGGCCTGTAAAGAAGGTAAATAGGCTCAGGTATCATCATCTCAAGAAAGACTCTGGCTTTGCAAGATTCAGCTATGGTGGGTCCGATTGTATGGGCAGTTCTCTTCTTAGTCAGGGTCAGGACTTCACCTCCGTGCACTCATTAATAGCAGTGAGAGTAGCCAGCTTTTACATGACACTTTGATGTTTTCACAGTACTTTTATATACCTCTTGTTACTTGAGTCTCACAAAAACTCTGGGTTTTTTTAGTCCTCATTTTGCACATTCAGAGCACTGAAACTCAGGGGAAGTGATTTGTCCAGGGTTGGTAAACCAGTAAGTGATGGAACTTGCATTTGAAACCAGATTTTTAAATCCTGTATTCTGTGTTTTTTCTGTACAATACTCTGTTCTTACTGATCTGTTTTAAAACATAGAAGAGTAACCTAACTGATTCTACTCAGATGAAAATGAAGCTGAATTGCTTGGTGAACGTCACGGGAGCGATCAGCATTGCCGGGATCCAGTGGTACCACGGCACGGAGGGCTACGTGGAGCCCGACTGCCCCTGCCTCGCCATTTGTTTTGACAACGGGCGGTGCCAGATAATGAGGCACGAGAATGACCAAAGTATGTGATTTTTAAAGCAACTTCAATGTGGAGAATTAAAAACAGATTTAAAGATTGCCCTGGAGGTTATAAAGTTCTCCAGGCTAAGTGTTTTACTGCGATTGCCTCACTGTTTCTTTCTGACCAGATCCCGTTTTAATCGACACCAACATGTTCGTCGTGAGCATCCAGTGGAACCACACGGGCAGCGTGCTGGCCGTGGCAGGCTCCCAGAGGGCCGCCGCCCAGGAGGGCGACGCCAACATCGTGCAGTTCTACACGCCCTTCGGCGAGGTGAGTGCAGCCCAGCCTTCGTCTTCTCTCTTTCCACTTAAATACGCAGCAGGTAAGGCGAGGAGGAGAGGATGGAGGAAAAGGTACACACTTTTCACATTTTTTATAAAGGACAATTTTAGTAGAACTGTCAAGGTGTATGTTTTTGAGTGAACCTCATCACAAGTCTTCATAGTTGTGTTTTGTGAGATTTATTTTATAGTCTGTGCATTTAGAAAACCAGATGTTTCACCTAAGAATATCACTGTGGAATAGTTATTTGGAATATTTTCTCTTTGATCTGAATATACATCTGTTTTCACACCTGGTTTTCAGTTGTGTTTGGTGTAATTCAGTTGTTTCAGATTATTTTTTTAAATTTTTAATGTAATATATTAAATTTGCATAGTTATTAAATGTATGTATCTGTTTGTCCTTCCCCCAAACTTCTAATGGTTTTAATTTGTTGTGGAATAATCAATAATGTAAGAAAATCTACCTTAATAATTAATCTTAGGTGATTCATCGTGAAAACATAAGCATTGTTTTCATAAATGCATGTGTTAGCCTTTTCAGTAGTATTATTTCTAAATTTAATTTTTAACAAGTTTCTTGAAGTGATGGAAAATATCAAATAAGACAATGAATATATTGTGCATTTTAAAGAATTTAGAAAATGAGAACTTATTAGTAAGTAACTAAGCTTAATACATTTTTACATATTTTATTTTGTAACTTTGGAATATATTCAGTCCCTTTGGGATATCCTGTTGGTTTTTATGAATTTACCATAGACTTCAAAAGGATGTATTTTTGCTTTACAAAGCCTTTACCAGTTATTTTAATAGTTTAATATTAACATTTTGACATGTTTTAATAATCTGTGTAAGAATAAGAGATGATGTCAGCTGATACTTTTGAATCTGTATCTTAAAGTCACCCAGTAAACTCTGCTCTGGAGACTGGGCACTGCCTATGTACGGTAAGTTAATATATTTTTGATAGATGTGTGTATGCCAAGGAAAACCGAAAGCATAGTTCTCAAGGTTCCTAAATAATTAAGAACCTGATGTTTATTTTGATGTTTCTAGCCTTTCTTTTAATTGCCATTCTTTCGGTTATTTCTGTTCATCGCCATTGGCTTATTTATCATTAAATTGTTTTAACTGCTTATTTTGTTAGTTCAGCCTTCTCCAAGTAGAAAAAGGTGGATTCTTAGTCCTATTTGCGTTATCTTGCGGAACAGTGTGTTATGTGTGAAATTGAAAAGTGTGAGTGCATTTCACTATAGTTGTAACTGAAAATATCTAGCATAGTTCCTCTGAGTGTATTAGTCACTTAATATTTTTTGAATGTATGAATATATGGGAGATTTATTTTTGGAATCTTTTTATTAAGATAGGGAAGATAACTTGGAAGGAAGCTATCAAAAGATTTAAACTTAAGGATAACCACAGGGGAGAATTTGCTTTTGATTCTGAGAGCTTGAGTCTTCTAGGATTTGACCTGTAGTCTCAGCCCCTGGAAGGGGTAACATCATGGGCTTGGATACAATTTGGACTCTGTTTCCCCAGTGAGGTTCCACTTAGAGGAGTTATTTTATCCCCTGAATCTCAGTTTACTTATTTTCTGAAATAAAGGTAGTGCCTCATGGTGCTGTTGTAAATATTAAGGAGATAACTAGATGATGACCGGCACATCACTGAGTAAGTACTTCCCAAGGTCAGGTTCCTCTCCTAGCACAGTGCTGAGTGAGCACTCCCAAGGTCAGGTTTCTCTCCTCACTGCCTGGTCTCCTGCTGGCTGCTCTGCAAAGGGAGGAGGCTGCCTCATTCTCCCTCCCCCAGAGCCAGCCGCTGCACTAGGAGGGCTGTTGTGAGGGTCTGCCTGTGCCCCGTGGTCTCATGTAGGCAGCAGGGCACATAGAGGGGACCTTCCTAGGTTAAAACTTTTTTCCCCATTCGTTTCCCCAGCAGGTGAGGTTTAAAAGTTTCCTACATTAAATTTGACTTCACAGCATATCGGCTTAACAACAAGGGATACCAGTATAATTTATTCAAATTCTTGGGATTATACTGCTCTGTCAAATAAACATAGATTTGAAATATTTTCTTTTTCTGGCCACATTTTAAAATGTCTATATGTTTATATTTTTACTCACTAACTTAGCCATAACATGTACTGTGTTAGAAGAAATTAACTCGAATTTACTATACATTTATTTTCTTAATAAATATGTATTGAGTACCTGTTTACCAAGCAATCTATCGAGGGATAGGGAAATAAATGTGACTATGATAACTTAGTGCTCTCAGGTGGCTCACTCTATGGCTCACTTCTGAAGAACCATAGAGGGAGAAGAGGAGGCAGGAAACAATATGTAAGTTGTATCTAAAAGGATGAATCGAGCTGCTGCAGGAGGATGAAGAATAGTAGCAGGGGTTGGGGGGAGAAGGAAAGGAGGATTTTAGGTAGAGGGGATACTCTAAGAGCCAAGGGTGTGGAGGCACAGCACTTCCCTCATGGGCGAGAACCCAGTAATTGTGGCCAGATAGTGGGGCATTGAGCCAGAGTGGAGTCTCCTCTCGGAAGGGAAAAGGCATCATATGCTATGCTCAAGAATGTGGTGTCAGGGAGCTGTTATTGGTTTTTGAAATTATTAAACATTTACAAAAGCAGGGTAGGGTGTGATCAGATTTCCGGTCCAGAAAGATAGTTATGACAGTGAAGTGGACGTTGAACTTGGGGGTACAGGGTGAGAATGAGGAGAGAGGTGAAAGGTGTTGGGAGGCTCTTACCAGAGTTCATTCAAGGGCGGAGGCCGTGGAGCTGAGGTCAGGTGGGAGTGGGAGCAGCAGGGCTTGGGCCTGGCTGGTTGTGGGCCATGAGGGAGAGGCAAGACTTGGGTGAATGTACCGTTACAGTAATTCCCCGGTTCTGAGAAGCACAGTTCCTTACAATTCTAAGCTTGGGATGCATCTTATAGTCAGAGTTGTCCCATTTTAACTGGCAATGTGGTTTTTCTTTCCTTAGTTTATATGAACTTAAAGGTGCATATTTAAATCTCTGGCATCTTAGATTTGATGAAACTTGATACTGAATTCTTTGGCTATAGTTTGTAAATTTCTCCTATCATATACATAGTTTTCATTATGAAAATTCAAGAAAATAACTTTGAAGTGAGTAGCAACCTTTCACAGAATAATTTTTATGCCAGTTTTGATCCCTGTCAGGTGATAATTTGTATTTTATTTAACTGTGATACTTCAGGTTAAATATAATTATTTTTTCAGTCTCTAGGCACGTTGAAGGTTTCTGGAAAGCAGATCTCTGCACTATCTTGGGAAGGAGGTGGGCTGAAAATTGCACTAGCTGTTGATTATTTTATATACTTTGCAAATATTCGACCCGATTATAAGGTGAGTATTATGAGCAGTTATTAAAAAAAGCTGTTTTCTTACTAAATAATTTTGTTATAGCTCAAAGTATAATTATGTTTCTTGCATCTATTCACAGCCTCTTTTAGAAGCCAGCTGAAAGGAGGCTTTCAGTGTGAAGACCTCAGAACTAGGAAGCTTTTCTAGGATACTCTACGTAATTAGTAACATTACTCCAACAGTCAGGGTCCCGGCTGGAAACAGATGGCACATTCAAAGGAGTCCTTGAGAGAGACTGATGAAGGGTTTATTACAGGGATGCGGGCAGGGTTAGGGGGACTGGTAAGGGATGCGAACTGAGCAGTTAGCAACAGTGGGCAAGTGAGGCGCTGTTGCTCCTGGAACCCACTAGGGCGGTGGCTGTGCAGGAGGGGCCGCCCTGCAAGGGCACAGCCCCCGCCCCTGGCCCGGTGGAGGCAGCTCTGGGGAGCAAATGCTTCGGCCCCGTCTGCACCTGCTGCTGTCTTCTGTTGGCCAGACCAGAAGGCAAGGTGGCCCAGAGAATGCCGTTCATAGAAGTCAGCCTCCAGGGCACAAAGCTGGGTAGAGAAGGGCAGAGAATGAAATCAGAGGGAAAATGAGAATGAGCAGCATAATAACTAATGAGCATTTTATTTTATCTTAAGTTTAATGTTTGATCCAAAAACCACTTCTGAAGTACACGGTTGAGCCGGTAGACCACTAAGAGTATTTGTTATTAAAAAGGTTGTATATCTAATTTTTAAAGGGCCTTGGAGAAATGGCTGATTCTGGGACTAGTGTGGGGAAGGTGCAAGATGAGCCTGGAGCATCGTCCAGTGTCGGAAAGTAGGAAGTGCTCAAAAGACGAAGGAGGGGGGCCTATCAAGGAGACAGAGGGGCCGCTGGGAAGAGCTCCCAGTGGCCAAAGGTGGACTGATTTGAGCAAACAAAGTAAATGAAGTGGCATTGGGTTGTAAGCCAAATTACGAAACAAATGCCTAGGGATACACAGTGGTATAAGTAAATAGTTATAATAAATAAATGGAGGAGATGAAACAAATCTTCCCTAAGAAAGTATTTAAATTTACTTAGGTATCACCCCCTTCAGGGGGTGGAGTGTAGTTGCCTCTCTTCCCCAATTTGTGTGTGGGTTGCATTTAGTGACTCACTTCCAAAGAGTACAGACGAAAAAGGGAAATGAAAGAGTTACTTTACAGTGGAGGAATCTGGTAAACACTGCCTTGTCCAGATGACCAAGGTGACATCACAGGGACATCACACAGACATCACACACCCGGTGATGTGACACAGCAGAGGAGCTCTTCACTTCTGCGGTGGCCTTCCTAGAAACCGATAGTCCTAATCTGGGCATGGGAAGAACGTCAGGCAAACACAGGTCGAAGTTCGTTCTGCAGAATATCTGACCAGTGCATCTCAGAACTGCCAGGGCCATCAAAAACCAGGAAAGACTGAGAACCCATCATGGCGGGGGGAAGCCTAAGGGGGCAAAATGACTCAGTACATCCTCTGGAGGGTTCTGGAAGAGAACAAGGACGGTGGGGGAAAACTGAGGAAATCCAAATAAGTATGGTATTTAGTTCATCAGTGTTGCTTCCTAGTTGTCACAAATGTACCGTGGTGATGGAAGGTGTTAACAACAGGGGACAAGGGAGAGGAGTATAAGGAACTGCATACTTTCTTTGTAACTTTTGGAGAAATCTAAAATTATTTTAAAGTAAAACAAAATTTTTTAAAGTAATCCCGGTATAAAAAGTAAACATGGCTTAGCTTTGAATAGTAAACACAGTCATAATGGTGTTGGCTCTGAATACTGATTTGTTCAAAATGACACAAATATATTGGGGGAGTTAGCAGGAAGGGAAAGCGCTAAGTATCCAAGTTCGGTAGCCAGTGCCTGTGCGAGGCGGAGAAGGACACCAAGACCGTGACAGCTAGCGGAGTCGCAAATGGCTGCCCCAGGGGGAATTAGGACGGGTCTGCGTTTTGTTTTTGTTTTAAATAACCCATGTGGGATTATTTCACTATAAACTCTGTGCACATGCTACTCTGATAAAAGAAGTATTAAGAATGTGGATGTGGGGTGGGGCAGTGCGGGGAAGGCAGGCATCTGGTTCTGAGTCTGGCGTGGGGAGCAGAAGTAAACTCTTCCCACTGTCCCCCGTGCAGCTGTCGGTGACCATTGGAAAATCTGAAGTTTTTGCCACTGAAGCTTGAATCTTACCAATTAAAATAAGGACAGTTAAACTAATTTATTTTTGCAGTATATAATTTGTTTTATAACTGTCTCTATTAATCTTAGATTTTTTTGTTATTTTAATGAGAAGAGGTATTAAGCTGAATGTTCAGTCTGTCATCCATTTCTGAAGAATAT
Organism: Carollia perspicillata; assembly: GCA_004027735.1. Lineage (NCBI taxonomy): Eukaryota > Metazoa > Chordata > Mammalia > Chiroptera > Phyllostomidae > Carollia > Carollia perspicillata. Next base: position 13,406 of record PVKM010010120.1, on the reverse strand, counting down.
ATTTTGTCAAAACTGATAAACCACATATCTACAGTATTTCTAGAGTAAAAATATGATAATACAGTTTTTCTTTTCCAGTGTTAAATGTCCTTTTCCCTTTTTTCTGCTTTTCTTTCCCTTCTTCCCTCCTCCTGTTCCCTCCCTTTCTTCCTTTTATTTTTTTCTTAGTGGGGTTATTGCTCAAATACTATAGTTTATGCTTATACCAGACCTGATCGTCCGGAATACTGTGTTATATTTTGGGATACAAAAAACAATGAGAAATACATTAAATATGTGAAGAGTCTCATTTCTATTACAACCTGTGGAGATTTCTGCATTTTGGCTACGAAAGCTGATGAAAATCATCCTCAGGTAGGTTCCTTGATATTACAAAACTCAGGTGGGTCAACCACTTGGCAGAGCTGGGCTGTAGTTACCCACCTTATCAAGCATGGCCTCTAAGTTTGGGTCTACTGGTCATGTCAGGCTAGGCCTCTGTTTTGGGAAAATTCTATGACCCCATTGGTTCTATGTCCCTTGATATTTTTCCCCAGTCAGCTAATCCACTGACATTTTATACTGACTACTTTAGTACTGAAGCTTTTTGTCTCTGAAATATATTTAAAATACCACGGTTCTTTTCCAAGTTAACATTTCACAAGCAAAAATGAATATCCAGATGTCTAGCATAAATGCTGAAGAAATATAACAGTGACCACTGTAACACTTTGGATAGCTTCAACCTGGAGAAATATACTTAGAGTTATATTGACTTAAAAACCATTGTCTTGTGCCACAAAGTAAAAAATATAAATAATGCCTTTTAAAAAGGTTATGCTAGCAGTTTAAATATTGCAGAAACATGTAAATTTTTCAAAAAAGGACTGCTGCTGTCTTTGGCTGTGTTATAAATTATTTTATCCCATTACAAAGTATAGAGTTTTTGGTTTAAAGTGGCCATTTGAACAGGCACCTTTGGCTGTTTTCTCCTGAAACTCACTAAAACAAGGTCTTTTTAAAGAAGTCATAAGCCCATAGGGCCCAGAAAGGGAGAGGAAATGGTGACACGGTTCTGGAGGCTGGAGAAGAGGCGGATTGGTGGTAGTCCCCGTAGCAGACCCAAGAACTCGGAATCCTGCCTCATCAGAGGAGAAAGCGAAGCAGCAACCAGTTTCTGTTGCAGAGTCCCCAAGGGACACAGCACTTGGTGGCTCCAGGTGGGAGAAAGAAACAGAACGTTACTTTGGAAGTACCAGAGACTGTACAGGAAGGAGAAAACCAAAAAATAAGTGCATATGAAGAAGCAGTTTCTAGATCTCTTGCGCCCATTGAGGCCGTAGGCAGCTGCCCTTCATCTCATGGGGAGACCGGGGCTTCCCTCTCAGAGAGGCCTGAGTTTCTGCAGTGAAGGCCGCCGAGTGCAGGTGAGGGTGGAGGGAGCCTGCTGAGAAGCAGGCAGTTAAATCACGAGTGTACCACTCTGTTTCCCCTCAGTGTCTTTTCCCACTTGGTTCCCAGAACACAGGATGTTGGAAGAGTCCTCTAAGGAGAATAGGACCAGTTCCAGAAAAGACCTCCAAAAGTAGCCCCATTAGGAGTCCCCGAGGAAATGTCCCTGCCCATTCACCTTACTCTGAGGACCAGAGTCGATGAGGCTGACCCATAAACAAACAGATTCCAAACAGCTTTTTAGTGTCACCTTCTTAAATGTAAGCAGACAGACAAGGGTCATCAGAGATGTAAGAAAATCATCTGATTTAACGTGAAAATAAACACAAGGAGAAAGGAACTGGGAGGAAGCAGAGGCTATTCGGAAAGAATACTTCAACAGAATCATTTCAGGTATCTTCAGAGAATTAAGAGAAATTACATCCGTAAAGGAAGGAAAGTGTACTCTAGGAAAGGAAGCATTTGGAAATTGCAGATATGACGACAGCAATGAAAAACTGGAAAGAAGCGTTAGAAGAGAAAATGAAGGAAAGGGGGCAAAAAGATAAGGAAATAGAGAATAGAAGTGGAAATGTAAGGAAACTAGACCACTGGTCCCAGAGGTTAGCATTTGAATAATAGCTCTGAAGAGTGAACAGGCATAATGGAGGCTAATAATTCTGAGAAAAACTCAAGAAAATTTCCCTGAATAAAAATATTTCCGTATCAAGTCACATCATTATGATATTTCAGAACATTGGGGATAAAAAGAAGATCCTGAAAACTTTCTAACAGGAAAAACATGTTTTGTAGGATCAGGTAACATACTGATCACCTTGTCAACAGTAATACTTTGGAGAATTGTTTTCAAAATTCTGAGGGAAAATGATCTCCCATCTTGAATTCCGTGTCTTAAGTGAAGTACGACTTAAAATGAAGGTAAAATAAAGACATTTTTAGATATACAAGCTCACGAAAAATTTACCCTCTGGGCTTCCTGATCTTAGAAAGTCACTTCAGGTTGTGGTCTACCAAAATGAGGAATAAAGCAAGAAAGGGGAAGAAACAGGGTAACCCGAGAACAGTGGTGAAGAGTGCTCCCAGGGGACAGCTGTGCAGTGTGCCCAGGGAGCCGTCAGGTGACAGGGGGTCACATGGTTCCAGAAGCAGTTCAAGATGAAATCAGTAGAGTTTGTAATGTAGTTGAACCCTTGAGAGGAGATGTGCATGACTGGGGGGTAACTGGGGACTTGAGTTAGTAATAATTAGAGAAAACTAAGCAAAGAGAAAAAAAATAAAGACAAAGCAAAATGTGCTTGAAAGGAGAATAGGTCATGATATACTCAGCAGTGAGTAATATTTACATAGTCAGAATGATGCACTCACTGGGTTTTTTAGTTAAAAAACTTATGGAAAATATAGTAAACTTATTAAACCCTAAATTCTGACCTAACACATTTATAAGTGGAGAAAGCGGGGCTGGAAGTGTGTTCCTGCATGGTGGAAGCCACACCGAGACGGGGGGCTTTGATGGTGGGGAGTCAGTAGACAGTGTCCTCATCACAATGAAACAAGCAGACTATCACACACGTGTTAGTACTTAGGTTTGTGGAGGTGAACATCCAAAGGATGAGTTTAGGAAGCGGAAAGTTTATAATTACTCTAGCGGGCAAGAACTGGGAAGTTAGGGGAGACTTGTATTTTTGATAAGAAGTCTCATGGAACTATTTGAGTCTGTGAGCATGTACATGATAAGTAAATTTAAAAATACAGGTTACTTGTGGTATTTTGTGGCAGGAAGTAAGCTCATTTTAAGTAGTGGAAGAGTAAATTATGATGTTTTAGTATAATTTTTGTCATTTAGATTATATTTATGAAATTAAACAAGTTTTACTTGAGGAGCTAGGAAAAGAGAGACAAAGTTGGTAAGTAATAGTACAGAGAGAGCTGGTTAGTTTGAAGTCATTCTCTTAATCAGGGTAACATCTGAGTAAAATGGTGTTCTTACTACTCTTCCTAGTACAAGACACAGAAGAGGTGACTAAGTAAAAGTTAAAAATGGAACAGTCTTTGTAGAGTATATAGTATGCCTGATCATTTTCCTGGTATGAGTTATTGATCATTATTTGGTATGTGTCAACTAATGGGCATTTTAAGTCATTTTCACTAGGTCGGATTATGTTTTTTCTAAATTAACTGCAATTTTCTGAATTTCTCATGTTATTTATATATTGCTTCAAAGGAGGAGAGCGAGATGGAAACACTTGGTGCAACGGTAACAAATTAAATTAGCTCTTATAGCTGATCATAGGATAAAAATGAATATTGAGGTGATAGCTGATCAATAACTTTAGAAGTATAAATAATGAAAATTAGCCAGTGTATTTGTGTTTCTTAAGTGGCCTGTTAATAGTAATAACCACAGTGTTCCATTATTGAGAAATCAGGCTTGATTTACTTCATATTTCTTTATTTTAAATGCTATAGATTATACTTATCTGTTGTGCTTTGACGTAATTTTGTCCATTATTTCTCAGTTACTGATACTTGAAAAAGAGACAAGCATGATATGTTCAGCATTATTTCCTTTATTGTACTTACACAGGAGTTCTGATGCCTTTTGTTTTATCTGTTCACAGTATGTGCTCGTTCTTTGTAATTCTATTGGTACACCTTTGGATCCCAAATACATTGATATTGGTAAGGAAATGTTAATATTTATTCCCTCTTTAATCAAGTTTTATTTGTAAAACTAAGTCAAAAACCTAACAGTATTTGTAAATTAGAATGGTGTTCTCCAAAATAAGGATGAGCGTACTCCTGGTCTGCCAGGTCCAGTTTATGCCTGTTATCATGGTCCCACTAATAATGCTCTGTTTCACTGAATTAACCAGTAATATCCTGGTTAATACAATCAGTTATAAGGTTATTTCATCTGAAATCCTTAATAATCTCACCACTGCCGCACTACCTTCATTTGCTTTAAGGGGGAACTATAATTGTGTAGGAATTGGTATGCAATGTAATGATTATATGTAATAAACTGAGGATTATAGAAAGAATTTTGCCCTTAAACCACTTTTGTTATTAATAAACTGCCTGTAAATACCTCTCTTCCATAAAGAACACTTAGCCGCTTATAAAAGTGAGTTTTCTTTTTCCAGAATTTTCCAATGAAACATGTCTATTAATAGGGACAACTTAAAAAAATTCCTGCCTTTTTGTTTTCAGATATTTGTTACTTCAGATGTACCATTCCCTGTAACCAATAGCTGTGAAAGTAATCATTAAGACATTTCAAATCTTATTCTAAGTATTTGTTAAAAATCATTACCAAATATTTTCTTGCTCTTTCACTACAACTTCCAGAAGTAATGGTTTTCTTTTAGAGTATATGGTAGTTATTGGATATGCTATTAGAAAAATTATTAGATTTTAACAGCTTGAAAACCATGGAATGACTGGTATGTGCTGAATCTGAGAACCAGTTTGTTTCCTTCACATTTCACATTTAGCCTTAACAGTCAAATGTCAGTGTCTGCCTTTTAAGTGTTTTATTTTGCTGAGCCCTTTGAGTAATACAAGCAAATTTGAGATACATTTACTGACCTCAAAGATTTTATACTTTATGTTTAGGGTCTTGGGAACTCGCTTTTATATCTTGAAACTTTTCAACTTCATGTCTTATATTTGTTGTTACGTAGGTGTATTTATATGTTTACATATATATGTATGTATATATATATGTTAGTGTTCCTTGTTAAAAGACTTAGCTTAAAATTATTATGGACTTGTCACATGAGTGTCTTCTATTTATCACAAACAAAAGTCTAAGAAATGAATTCTGCCAATCTTCAGATTATATGTTTTTTCTTTTAATATCAAGTTTTAACATAGAATCATAATGATGATAGGATTAGTTTCAAAGTAATTTTGATTGCAGATATTCTATTTTTAAGTAAAGCCAGATGTAAATTCTTCACCTTCATAATGGCAAATACTTGAGGGCATGATCATTTGTAGTTTTGAGTCTAGAAACTTTTTTTTTGCAGTCTCTGTGGCTGAAATTTTAACAAACAGTCCTTTCATTGGTTTACTGCCAAAGTAAACTCAGCCAAGACTCAACATTTTTTTTTCATACTGTAAAATTCCCTTTTTAAGTTTCTATGCCAAATTTTCATGAGGACTGGAGGCTAAAGGAAAAAAAGTATGTAATTGCTATTATTGTAGAAAGTGTAATTTCTGTTTTGTCACTTAGTCTTCCTCCTGAGAGTTTCTGTAGAAACTTGAAAAGAGAGCTGTATGCGTTATTACAGAAGTTCCGTCTGTGGGCCTCTGTTGTACGTGTAGTAATCAGGTACCCTTTTTGGGATTCTTCCTTTGAGCCCCCAAACACCTTTGGTGTGTTTCTATTCAAAGTACTCACTCCACTGTGATCGTTCATTTTCTTATCTTTCTTCCCCATACAGTTTCGAGTTTCTTGAAAGTCTACATCTGTTCATTTCTGTACCCCCATTGCCTAGGACTGTACTTGTGCCATAACAACTGTTTATTGAATGTATGAAAAGATGTAAAGCAGAATCCATTTATTTAGTGCACCATCAATGAGTATATATTGTTTCAGGTACTGTACTGGGTACAGGGAAGGATAAGAAATGAATAATGACATTTCCTGTGGGATGTCTAAATGAATAATTACAATGCGGTTAATCCATCGAACAATGACTGTTCTCCCTGCTGTGTGTTAGGTGTGGTGCTAGGTGCTGCATGAGTGGGTATCAGTGTGTGAGGATGTCAGGGACGTCTTTCCTACTTAGAGAAGGTCTCATTTCAGCTGGGTTTTGAAAGGCATTCCTTCAGGTGACATTTTCAGGAGAGAAAACAGCCTTTGTAGAGGAGTGAAGGCATGAAAACTGCTTGAAAAGTATCAGGTGCCTGTGCCGCAGCTGTGTTGGTGGGAGCAAGTAGGAGCTTTCTAATGGGGCCCTGGAGCACAGGCACCGAGCCTCTGTGTGTGTTTCCGAGGGGGGTCATTTGGTGAGAGTGTTTCAGTGTGACTTCAGTTTGCCAGCCTCTCAAAGGCTGAGAAGCAAATATGTAGGAAAGTGGGGGAACATGACAGATTAGACATTTAATTCAGTCCTCAGCACTTAAATATTATTGTACAAGCAGGTTTTACTTATATGTGAATTCATGGATTTAAAAAAAACCATTTTAAATCCTTGCTGGGCTAGTAATTACTACCACCTAGCATCACAAAGTTTAATTAATGAAAGCATAACTACTTTCTTAAAAATTTTTTTCCTAATAGTCGTAGATACTGAGTTTCCCTTTCCAGATGTTGAATAGCTGAGCAGGATATGGAGTGTTTTTATCTTGGTTGTGTTTTCTTCCTAAAATAGTCTGTTAAAATTTGTTCTTCTAACTTTTTCCTAAAGGTTAGGTCTAGGAAACTAAGAACCAATCTGCCTGGGTGGGGTGGATCTTTTAGTACAGGTCTAGCATAATTTATGGCCATAGGATTAGCTACCTGTGTGCATTTGCTGCGATTAACTGCCATATTGATTCAGAAGAACAGGTGTTTCAGATATATTTGTATTTTGGTTTTTGTATGGACTAGAGGATCTGTACATGGTTTTATTATGTCGACCTATGTGGGTGATACAAGTAAAAACAATGATAGCAACCACACCTAATGCTCAATAACCCTTAGCTGTAGTGGCTGCGAGCAGGGGCCTGGAGCCATTACCTGGGTTTGTGCCCCGGCTTCTACTGCTCTCTAGCTGTGCAGCTTCAGCCCATGGTTTGGCCGTTTTGTCCTCAGTTTCTACGTCTGCTAAATGGGAACAATGACGATAATAATGTCTACCTGAGAGAGCGGTGTGAGTTCATGCATGTGATATACTAATTATGTATTAATATAAGTGTATGTTAACTATACAGTTATAATTAATATAACTATATTAAAATATATGTCTGACATAATCTTGGAAAGTTCAATAAATATTGGTTTTAAAAATTATTAAGCATATGTTCTATGCCAGGCATTGTACTATGCTTTTTATTTATTATTTATTTTAATCTTTAAAGCAGCTCTATAAGGTTGGTATTATTATTAGTATCTTTAATTTACAGTAAGTAAACTAAGGTTCAGAGAGAATACATAATTTACCTAAGGCCATGGAGTTAGCAAGTGCCTGTGATTTGAATACAAGAAGTCTGACTTTTACTGTGAACCATTAACATTTTAATTTTGAATTAATCAGGCTAATGATAAACTCTTGTAATTATTTAGAATGTATCAAAATAAAGGGGCATGAGTGTAATTTGTAATTGCAGGTAAACACTGGTAAGAAAAATGCTTTTATGTGCTCAGGAAAAATTATTATTTTATTAGAAAGCAGTTATGGTTTGTGAACTTTGCATCCCATTAAGGGCATAATAGTCACTAGCATCCAAGTCTCCGGGACAGAACGTACCAAGACTTTGGCAAAGGTCCCAGGACTTGGTGAAGACGGTGTCTGTTGGTGACAGTGCAGCAGAGCCTGGGCCTGGCCTGCTGACTCCTCCACGCAGTGCCCTGGCAGGCTGTGCGCCCCCTGCTCCAGGAAGGTTCCCGCAGGAAAGGCTTCTGTCTCCCTCTAGAGTTCGGTGCCAGCACGTATTTTTAATAGAAAAATCTTGACACTTGTAAGGAAAAACAAATTTAAATACGATTCACCATACCGAGTTATTTAGCATTTAAATATTCTTGAATTTGAACCCCCAAGTTGTTAATCTGTTCTGTTAACATTATAGCATCAGGATAGTTTCTAACTCTTTGTTCAGTTTCTAAGTCTCTTACTGCCTTTCTAAGTCTCTTACTAAGTCTCTTAAAAAAAATAAAATATCTTTTATTTGGCCTTCGGCAAGAACTCCACAAATGGTAGCTGCAATTAATACCATTTGTTTATTCTGGCCTGATAAATGGTGACTTTTCATAGTATTTGTGAGTAGAAGAGTAATTTTTGTACCATTTTAATCATGAATTCATAAATTAGGTACTAAAATGATCTTTTATGAAGGGGTTTTTTGTTTTCATATATTTTGTGTGGATTTATGTTGAATTTTATGTCATTTATTTTGTTTTTGGCATTGGACAAGTTATTTTACTTCTTTAGCTCTCCATTTCTTTATCTGTAGGATGGATTTGATGAGACTGTCTGTTTCACTAAAGGGTACATAGTAGTAGGAGTTCAATGAAATGTTCTCCAAGAAGCAGAACCTATGAAAAAAGTTATATGTTTAGGAAAATATACTCCTAAATTAGGAAAGATCTCTGGAGAATTTTCTTTTCTAAATTAATGAGGAAATAGAAGACATATGAGAGCAGAGGGAAGGATAAATGTTGGAACCAAGCAGTAATGGTGGTGGGATGGAAGGCAAGAATGGGGTTTTACTTATCCATTCATTAGTAAATGGGCATTCGGGCTGTTTTTACATTTTGGTGGTTGTGAATAATGCTGTTGGGAACATCTGCGTGTGAGTTTTTGTGTGGACGTACTCAATATGTTTTTATTTCTCCTGGGTGTACCTAAGCGTGGGGTTGCCGGGGCCTGTGGTGACTCCATGTCTGGCGTTTTGAGGAGCTGGTAGGTTGTTTCCGAGTGCACCACTGTGCGTCCCTACCGTCCTCCGCATTCCTGCCAGTCCTCCCGTCCGACCGCTTGATCCCAGCAGGTGCAGTGGCTGTGAAGTGGCATCGCACTGTGGCGTTTGCCTGGCAGCTCATGCTGTTGAGCATCTTTTCATTTGCTTAGTGGTCATTTTTTAAAAATAATTTATTTATTTATGTTTAGAGGGAAAAGGAAGGAGAAAGGGAGAGAAATATCATGCTGTTGAGCATCTTTTCATTTGCTTAGTGGTCATTTTTTAAAAATTATTTATTTATTTATGTTTAGAGGGAAAAGGAAGGAGAGAGGGAGAGAAATATCATGCTGTTGAGCATCTTTTCATTTGCTTAGTGGTCATTTTTTAAAAATATTTTATTTATTTATCTTTAGAGGGGAAGGGAAGGAGAGAGGGAGAGAAACATCAATGTATGGTTGCCTCTCGTGCGTCCCCTGCTGGGAACCGGCCTGCAACTCAGGTGTGTGCCCTGACTGGGAATTGAACTGCAATCCTTTGGTTCGCAGGCCCATGCTCAATCCACTGTTAGTGGTCATTTTTATATATTTTAAAATTTTTTATTTAATTGTTTATATTGTTGTTCAATTATAGTTGTCCCAGTTTTTTCCCTGTTGCTCTCCCCTGCCCTGTCTACCTCCCTCCCTAATTTCTTATATCTTTCATTGGAGAAGTTTCTATTCAGGTCCTTTGCTTATTTTTCTTTTCTTTTTTTTTTAAAAGATATTTATTTATTTATTTTTAGAGAGAGGGGAAGGGAGGGAGAAAGAGAAGGGAGAGAAACATCGATGTAAAAAATGGGAGGGACAGAGAGGGAGAGAGAAACATGGACCAATTGCCTCTCCTACAGGCCCTGACCAGGCCTGAACCCACAGCCCAGGCATGTGCCCTGACCGGGAATTGAACTGGAGACCTTCTGCTTCGTGGGACTGTGTCCATCCAACTGAGCCACACCAGTCAGGGCTGCCCATTTTTCAGTCAGGCTATTTGTCTCTGAGTTATAAGAGTTCTTTACATATTCTGGATATAATTCCTTACCATGTGTATGATTTGCATATATATTCTCCCTGTTGTGGGTTGTCTTTTCAGGTTTTTGGTGGTGTGCTTTGAAGCACAATGTGTTTGATTTTGATGAAGTCCGTTTTATCTACTTTTTCTTTTGTTGCTTGTGCTTTTGGTGTCATATTTAAGAAACCATCACCTAACCCAAAGTCACAAAGACCTACTACTGCATTTTTTCCTTAAGAGCTCTACAGTTAGGTCTATCCATTTTGAATTAATATTTTTGTATGGTTTTACAAGCTTTTGACTCCTGTCTGCGTTCCCAGATTGTGTGTAGGGTATGTTGTCTGTAAGAAGAGGGGTCGAACTCAGTGATCACTGAAGTCCTGTGCAGCATGGTCTGTGATTCTGTGTAACTATAACCTAATTGTCTCTGGTCTTTTTAATAGTACCATTGTTTGTTACAATGACCAAAACCCACGTGATTGCAGCCTCAAAAGAAGCATTTTATACCTGGCAATATCGCGTGGCAAAGAAGCTCACGGCTTTGGAAATTAATCAGATGATGCGGTCTCGAAAAGAAGGAAGAGAAAGGTATATCTTATGATGCATATTTTTTAGAAGCTCAACCATATCAAATTTATTCTTTTTTTTTTTTTATTTTTCAAAACCTGTAGAGAATTTGGATGAGTTTATTTGAGCCAGACGACATGCCGGGGAGCAAGGTCTCAGATGCTCCCCTCAGCCATACCACGCTTCAGTCAGACGTAGTTATAATTGTCACGCTTGAGAACTGTAAATTGTTTTGATTAATAGAAATATTTTCCACTTAATTTGAATATTTTTCAAATGTAAACATTAAAATTGTCAAAATAAAAGAGATGTAAGCATGGTGTAGTAAAAGAGGGCCTTTAGAGATAAAGACGGAAAATCTATGTTTTTTTATTATTATTTTTAAAGATTTTATTTATTTTATTTTTTAGAGAGAGGGGAAGGTAGGTAGAAGTAATAATAATCCTCAGCCTCTTTGAGGACAGTCTGTGGCTGTGGTGGAGTCAGTGAGACCTGAGCCTGGGGACGGGAGGTAGAGCCCCGGACAAAGCTGGGCAGAGAAGCCCAGTCCCTCCACGTGGTGGAGTTAGTGTCCTCTGCGAGCCTGCTAAAGAGATTCTGGCTCCGTTTAAACAGAGAAGGCAGCATTTTCTTGTATCTCTGTGTGGAACACCTTTACTAGTTTTAATGACTTCGGGCTAGTTCTCGCTGGTCCTCAGCTTCCTCATCCGTAAAATACAGTTGATGATGGTGGTAACAGTTCACAGCGATTGCTTCTTATGTGCCAGACACTGTGGCAAGCCTGTGTCTGTATTCCAGTTAGTCAGCGTTCCTATTAGTCCTCTTTCCCAGAGAGGAACCCGGGACACAACAAGCTTAAGTTACTTGCCGAAGGTCGCGAGGCGATAAGCAGAGACCAGACATCAGACACAGAGGCAGTTTCTCTGGCCTTGGAGCCACTTCCCCAGATTGGCCTTTTCTGTCGTAGCCACTTGTTTTGGACTTTTATTTCTGATAACTAAGTAGAAATAGTGACTGTGTATACTTAATAGAAATGTATTAAGATGCAGTAACATGGTACCTCTAAATTGGCCCACCTTTCTATATTTAATATATTTCTATTAAATTTAACATTTGATCTCCTAGTTACATTGATGAAAGTACGATTATGATTTCAATTAAACAGTGACACAATTTCGTGATATTTTGAAGATGGAAAATGGCTTGATTTTCCTGTGATTATATTAACAGCAACATTTAAAAAAATATTTTATTTATTTATTTTTAGAGAGAGGGGAAGATGGGGAGAAAGAGAGGGAGATTATATTAACAGCAACATTAAAAAAAATTATTTATTTATTTATTTTTAGAGAGAGGGGAAGGTGGGGGGAAAGAGAGGGAGAGAAGCATGTGTGGTTGCCTCTCACATGCTCCCAACTGGGTCCTGTCCCGCAACCCGGGCATGTGCCCTGACTGGGAAATGAACTGGCGAACCTTTGCTTTGCAGGCTGGCACTCAGTCCACTGAGCCACACCAACCAGGGCAGCAACAATTTTTTGAATCATTTTTATGTATCAGGCTGTGTGTGTATATGCATTATTAGCACAGTTTTATTTATGTCTCTCAAGAACTCTCCAAAGGAGGAATTGCCATCCTTTTATACAGATGCAGAAATTGAGGTTCAGAGAAGTTAAACAACTTGCCCAGGGCCTCGCGGCTGCTCCATGGTGTATTTGTTCTGTTTATCTCCATTCATTTGAATATTTTTTCATCATACCTTATGGAGCACTTGTGAGTGTGTGGCAGTGTGCCTACACATTGGACAGGCAGTCCTTGTCTCCAGGAGACTCACCACCTACCTGTTGGGAGAGACGAGTGAACCAGCAGTGATACTGCAGTGTGAATAAGTGTTAAAATAAAGGTGTCAGAGAGGTGAGAGTCCCCAAGGAGTTCATCTGCATAACACAGTGAACACAGAGAAGGATTCTTTACTTCATAACAGAAGTTCCAAATACGTTTAAGTTTTACTTTCATTAAGCACGTTGATAGAAGGGAGGTTATGGAGAAGCAACAGGGGGACTTAGTATATTAGAAGTTACTCCTGACTGATGTTTACTTGTGAATAAGGAAAATATCTCTTGCAGCTAATGCAATTCATTGGAAATACGTGAATTAGTGTTCAGATATATTTTGGCACAGCTTTCAGGAACATATCGCTTGTATAACTAGTAAATGCCTGGTAGATAATATCCACCTTTATAAGATTGAGTTTTGTGAAGAACTCTTTAAACTAATAGGGATTATATTAACAGTATTCATTGGTGCCAGCCAGGCGGTTAGCTGTTGTAGAGATTATGGAATAGTATAACCTTTACACTATCTTTGAAGTTCTGATTTTTTTTCCAGAATTTATCATGTCGATGATACTCCTTCTGGATCGGTGGATGGGGTGCTTGATTATAGTAAAGCCATTCAAGTAGGTGATTTTATTACTACTGTCAAATATTAGTATCTGCAGATTTGAAAATACTGTAATTTTATTTTGAGATCTGAAAAAGAATTTGTTTCCAGTGATAGCATATTACTCTAGTAATTTTTAAAAAGATTTTATGTATTTATTTTTAGAGAGAGGGGAATGGGGGGAGAAAGATAGAGAGAACTATCAATGTGTGGTTGCCTCTTATGCACCCCCTGACCAGGGACTTGGCCCTCAACCCAGGCATGTGCTCTGTCTGGGAATTGAACCGACAACCCTTTTTTTAAAAAAAAATTTTTTT